>OZ014520.1:247848925-248074688 GCA_963966055.1 Lathyrus aphaca
ATGTTATTCCTTTGAACAGAAGTTCTGAGAATTAAACAGTTAGAAAATAATATCTTCTGATAAGAATGAATTAGAGGATTAAGTTCAGAACTTCTGAGAGTTAAAGACATATAATTAAAGCATTTTCATTCTGGACATAATTTCATGCTAAGGTTGGTTAGAATGAAATTAAATCTATCTTCAGAAAGGGGTTTTGTAAAAATATCAGCCCATTGGTGATTTGTATCTATGAATTTTAACACTAAAATTCCCTTCTGAGTATAGTCCCTAATGAAATGATGTTTAACTTCTATGTGTTTAGCTCTAGAGTGTAAAATTGGATTTTTAGAGAGACAAATAGCATAAGTATTATCACAGAGGATGGGAATGTTACTCTCATAAATGTTGAAATCCTCAAGCTGATTTTTCATCCAGAGCATCTGAGTACTGCATCCAGCTGCTGCAATGTATTCAGCTTCTGCAGTTGATAATGCTATGGTTGATTGCCTTTTGCTAGACCAAGAAATTAGATTATCTCCCAGAAATTGACAACTTCAAGAAGTACTTTTTCTTTCTGTTCTGTCTCCAGCAAAATCAGCATCACAGTATCCTACAAGTTTGTAATCTTTGGATCTTCTGTAGAATAAACCAAGATTAGTAGTACCTTTCAGATACCTAAAAATTCTCTTAACTGCTGTTAAGTGAGTTTCTCTAGGATCTGATTGGAATCTAGCACATAAACATACGCTGTATAGAATATCTGGTCTAGAAGCAGTTAGATAGAGAAGAGAGCCAATCATACCTCTATAGAGTTTCTGATCTACTTTCTTACTTACCTCTTCTTTCTCCAGAATACATGTAGGATGCATAGGAGTTTTAGAGATGATACTTTCTGATAAATCAAATTTCTTCAGAAGTTCTTTGACATATTTGCTTTGATGGATATATGTTCCTTCTGATGTTTGATTTATTTGGATTCCCAGAAAGAACTTTAATTCTCCCATCATGCTCATTTCAAATTCTGCCTGCATAGACTTAGCAAACTCCTTTCCCAAGGCACTTTTAGTAGAACCAAATATTATATCATCTACATAAATTTGGCATATCAGAAGATCATTTTTAATGTTTTTACTGAAAAGAGTTGTATCCATTTTCCCTCTGATGAAATCATTTTCCAGAAGAAAAGTGCTTAGTCTTTCATACCAAGCTCTGGGAGCTTGCTTCAGACCATATAAAGATTTTTTGAGTTTGAAAACATGTTCTAGAAATTTTATATTTTTAAAATCAGGGGGTTGGTGTACATACACTTCTTCATCAATATAACCATTTAAAAATTCACTCTTGACATCCATTTGATATAGAATGATATCATTGTTTACAGCAAATGAAATTAGAAGTCTAATTGATTCTAACCTGGCGACTGGGGCATAGGTTTCTGTGTAGTCAATTCCTTCTTGTTGACTATAACCTTGTGCAACCAGTCTTGCTTTGTTTCTGACAACTTCTCCTTGCTCATTTAGCTGGTTTCTGAATACCCACTTGGTGCCAATGATGTTGAATCCTCTGGGCCTAGGAACTAGATCCCATACATCATTTCTGGTGAATTGGTTAAGTTCTTCTTGCATAGCCAGAATCCAATCATTTTCTGAGAGAGCTTCTTCTACAGAAGTTGGTTCAATCAAGGAGACTAGTCCCATTAGAGATTCTTCAGAGTTTCTGAATGATGATCTTGTTCTGATTGGTTCATCCTTCTTTCCCAAGATTTTATCTTCTGGGTGATTCACTTTGCTTCTGGATAGTTTCTTCTGAGTGGGTTCTTCAGAGCTTGTTGGAGTGATTGTCTTGTTTTGTTCTGTGGGTGATTGTTCTTCTGATGTTCTGTTTGTAGAAATTTCAACTTCTATATCTGCAAGAAATTCATTCTGCTTTGGTTTTTCAGAACCAAACTTATCATCAAATCTGACATAAATAGATTCTATGACAATACGTGTTTTTGTGTTGTATACTCTGTATCCCTTAGAACGTTCAGAGTATCCTAACATATAACACTTTTGTGCCTTAGCATCAAATTTATTCATAGAATCATTAGTATTCAGAATAAAACATATGCACCCAAAAGGATGAAAATATGAAATGTTGGGCTTTCTGTTCTTCCACAATTCATAAGGAGTCTTTTCAAGAATAGGTCTTATAGAGATTCTATTCTGAATATAGCATGCTGTATTTACTGCTTCTGCCCAAAAATGTTTAGCCATGTTAGTCTCATTGATCATGGTTCTGGCCATCTCTTGCAATGTTCTATTCTTACGTTCTACAACCCCATTTTGTTGAGGAGTTATAGGACAAAAAAAATCATGAGAGATGCCATTTTCATTAAAAAAATGATTCTAATTGTTTGTTTTCAAATTCTCCACCATGATCACTTCTGACTTTAATAATTTTAAATTCTTTTTCATTTTGAACTTGTTTGCAGAAGTTAGAAAATACAGCAATTGACTCATCCTTGTGTCTAAGAAACTTTACCCATGTCCATCTGCTGAAGTCATCTACGATCACCAATCCATACTTCTTGCCACTGACAGAAGCAGTTTTCACTGGTCCAAACAAGTCAATGTGCAGAAGTTCTAGTGGTCTAGAGGAAGATACAACATTTTTAGCTTTAAAGGCAGGTTTTGAAAATTTGCCTTTCTGACATGCTTCACACAGAGCTTCTGAGTTGAACTTCAAGTTTGGAAGTCCTCTGACTAGATTGAGTTTGTTAAGTTGAGATAATCTTCTCATATTAACATGTCCCAATCTTCTGTGCCAGACCCATTGCTCAGTTTCCACAGACATTAGACATTTTACATTCTGATTTTTTAATTCTGAAAGTTTTATTTTATAAATGTTGTTCTTTCTCTTTCCACTGAAGAGGATTGTTCCATCTTTCTGACTAACAGCTTTACAGAACTTTTGATTAAAGATTATGTCATAGCCATTATCACTTAATTGACTTATGGATAATAGATTATGCATTAATCCTTCTACTAATAGAACATTAGAGATAGAGGGAAGATTTCCATTACCAATAGTTCCAGAGCCAATTATTTTTCCTTTTTGGTTACCTCCAAAACCTACGTGGCCTCCATCTTTTAATTCAAGACTTTGGAACATATGTTTTCTTCCCGTCATGTGTCGTGAGCATCCAGAGTCCAGGTACCATGATTGGTGTTTCAGTTTTGCTGTTAAAGACATCTGCAACATACACAATTTTATCCTTGGGTACCCATATTCTTCTGGGTCCTTGTTTGTTAGTTTTTACAAACTTCTGATTCATTTTAGGTTTCAAATCAGAACTTGTGGAACAAGATGACTCACTAGTGTATATTAGGTCATGGTTATGACCATAGGTAAAATGAGAACTTAGAGGAGTATTAGTTTTTATGACAATGTCATCAATCTTTTTAAACTTCAGAGTTTCTTTAGTTTTCACATAGCCTATGCCTTTTCTATCATTTCTGCTAACTCCATAGATCATAGATGCAATTTTGCTTCTATCTATGCTTTTAGCTAGGAATTTTTGAAAACCATAGTCATATTATTTTATGATACTATCAGAATTGATTAGATCTTCTAAGTCAGATTCCTTCTGAGCTTTAAGTTTTTCAAAAGAGTTTTTGCATTCAAAAATATTTTCTTTCAGCTCAGAGTTTTCTGTTTTTAGTTTTCTAACTTCTTCTAATTCAGATACCAGACTTTGTTTCATGTCTTTGTATTTGAATTGAAGCTTCTGATATTTTTCAAGAATTTCTGAGAGGCTAGCTTCTAATTGAGATCTAGAAAGTTTAGAGAATACCTCTTCTGAATCTGAGTCTGATTCTGATTTTGATGAGTGATCATCTTCTGGTATATTTGCCATTAGTGCAATGTTAGCTTGTTCATCTTCAGAATCTGACTCTGCTTCAGATGATTCAGAATCATCCCATGTTGCCATGAGACTCTTTTTCTTTTCTCTGTTGAATTTGTTTCTGGGTTTCTCTTTCTGGAGTTTTGGACATTCACTCTTGTAGTGTCCTGGTTCTTTGCATTCATAGCACACAACTTCTTTGCTTCTGGGTTTCTTGTAACCAGATGTTACTTCAGAGTGATTGCTTGTTCTTCTGGTATTTCTGAACTTCTTCTGACGATGCTTCCAGAGTTGTTGGACTCTTCTGGATAGAAGAGATAATTCATCTTCTTCTGATGAGCATCCAGAACTTTCTTCTTCTTCTGCCTGTAAAGCTTTAGAAACAGATTTGTTAGATTTAAGAGCTACAGACTTACCTTTCTTCTGGGGTTCATCTTCTTCTAGTTCTATCTCATGACTTCTCAAGGAGCTGATCAGTTCTTCTAAAGATATTTCATTTAGATTTTTAGATAGCTTTAGAGCAGTGACCTTGGGCCTCCAAGCCTTTGGCAAGCTTCTGATGATTTTCTTTACATGATCTGCTGTTGAGTAGCCTTTGTCCAGAACTTTCAGTCCAGCTACATGAATTTGGAACCTTGAGAACATTTTTTCAATTGTCTCATCTTCTTCCATTTTGAAAGCTTCATACTTCTGGATGAGGGCCAGAGCTTTAGTCTCCTTGACTTGAGTGTTGCCTTCATGTGTCATCCTCAGGGAATCAAACATGTTTTTGGCTGAATCTCTGTTTGTAATTTTCTCATATTCTGTATATGAGATAGCACTCAGAAGTATGGTTCTAGCTTTGTGATGATTTCTGAATTCCTTCTTCTGTTGAGCTGTCATATTTTTTCTTTCAATTTTCTGACCATCTGCTTCAGCAGGATGAGTGTATCCATCTGTCACCATGTCCCAAAGATCTCCATCCAGAGCTAGAAAGAAACTTTCCAGAACATCCTTCCAGTAGTCAAAATTGTCACCATTGAACACTGGAGGTTTTGCGTTGATCTTGTCATTTTGGTAGTCATTGTTGTTATTGCCAGCGTCTGCCATGTGTTTTAACTTCTGGATCTTTTACTGACACGGTTAAGTGTATTTCTCAGAACCTAGCGCTCTGATACCAATTGAAGGTGCGTAAAACACAAGGAAGGGGGGTTGGAATTGGGTTTTCTTTAACAATTAAAATTAACTTCTAATGACAAGTTGATTTATCCTGGTTCGTTTGAACTCAAACTACGTCCAGTCCACCTGCCAAGGTGATTTTGCCTCTATCACTGAGGTCTTAATCCACTATTCAATAAATGAATACACACACTGACCTACAGTCAATGTCCTCTTGAGTCTTATGACTGAAACTAGTCACTCAAGGGATTTTACTTAACTATTACAATAATAATAATATAGTAACTATTTTGCTTCTGATAAAGCTATGATCACTAAGTGAATGTTACAATATATTATCACAAATGGATAAGTCTTTTTCTCATGAGTGTTGTTTTGCAAATCTTCAATTTGATTCCTTTATATAGTTCTTTGAATATTGTAGCCGTTGGAGACATCTTGAGCTAATTTAGGATATTAGTTAATACCATAAACTCCTTCCATAACAAGAGATACTTGTCTTTATCCTTAATTAATATATCCTTTAATTAATGCCTTCATTATGAAGATCATCATCTTCTAGACGTGAATCAGAGATAATAAAGTCTTGATGCGCAACTATTAAACCATGTCATTAAATGATGGATTCTTCAATAAGTGTATCTTCTATATACAACTCAATGTATCTTCTAATAATGCACGTCTCCTTTAAATAACTTCCTCTTCTACACATATAATAAAGAGTGTCATTAGAACTTCTATTCTTGCATAATAATATTTGTTATCATCAAAACTCTTAGAGGTTTAGAACCATAATTGTTCTAACATTAACCGGTTAATAGACCAAAAACTTGAATTTTCCTTTTTTGATGGGAAACTCCAGGAATGCATCAGTACCGTCCATTTTGAGTTGATTTTTATTTTAAATATTTTGTGGATGGTATTGAGCTTCTTGTAAAATCACTTGGCTCTTAGTTTGACTTTGAATAATCATGGCTTTCCCGATGATTGATCATATGCCTTATGCTTGTGATCATAGATGCTTATGCTTCATTTTTCTATGTAAGAATGTTTGAACATGTATGCAATATGCTATTCTATATGATATGAATATGAGAGGGAAAAGTTTGGGGTGTTACAACAACATAGATAACATATCAACTTGAACAACATAAACAACTTATCAACTTGAACAACATAAACAACTTGAACAACTTATCAACTTGAACACCATAAACAACTTATCAACTTGAACAACATAAACAACTTATCAACTTGAACAACATAAACAACTTGATCGATATAAATAATGCAACACATATGCGACTCAACTATGCATATGCATGTGGTACCATCAGAGTAAAACTCCCAACTTAGAATATACCAGGTTATCGAGGTATCTGCAAGGCATAGGCCTTCAACTTAATAATTTTGCCAATTTACCGAGGCATCAAGGCATAAGCCTTCAACTTTCAACGTGGTGCCAATCCAGTCCAACTTAAAAATACAAGTATGCAACTCATGCAAATGGCATACAACAACGACAACTAAAATTAAAAGCAACATCAGTTCAGCAACTAATACAACTTAACTACATAGCAACATACAACTTATCAACGTTGGCCAAAGGCCTTCATCATAACAACAACAACAATAATAACTACATAGCAACACAACAACAATTCGACTTTGGCCATGGGCCTGCAACTTGTATTTCTGCCACTAATAAGGCACTACAACAATATTCACGACCACAACTTCACAGCTTAACACAAGAAATACAACATAAAGGACAAACCAATTATACCTCAACTACACTGCATAACTATTGTTCTACTAATTATTACTCTACATTATTATTATTAGGACTATTCTATTACTACCATTGTGTAGGTTATTTTATTAGTCCCCTAATTGTCCTCCTATCGCGAACAAACCATTCCAACTCTGTTCGTATCAATTCCTCTTCCACCAATTTTCTTCTTCTTTTTCATCTCAGACCCACACAATACAACAGTAACACGACAAATCATGATCAAACAACATATATTAACTCCTTTTTCGACTAATTCAACAATTACACAAGAAAAAATCATCACAACAATGTCAACATTTCATAGCAACACCTAAAATTATCCAGCCCTAGTATCAATTATCATACCTAATTATAAAAATCAAACCCGCCCTTACCTTTTTTGATAGTCGCTCGTATCTCCGACCAATTTTTTTCTTCCGATTTGGCTTTCCGACGACAACTTCTCGTATTCTTCCTTTTTCTCTAATTTCTCCCCGTTCCTCTTTTTCTCAACTTCTACTGATACATCTAAAACCTCCTTTCTATTATTTTATTATAATTATTATTATAATTAAAATCTCAATTTGGACCTACTAATCAACACCTCCACGATTACTACCACCAACGCAACGACTAGGCCCACTTAAATAAAATTACGCTTATAATTCCATAATATCAATTCTAATATTATTTCTATGACTTTCTAACTTAATATTCCGACTTAACGACTTAATTAACTATACACCAAATCGACCAAATAATTCATAAATAATTACTTCATCCCGACTTAATTGATTAAATCGGCTGATTATCGATTATCAAATAAACAGTCCAAACAACACATTTAACCTATTACACAATAGCCGTAAAATATTTAACATTATTCTCCATAACTTAAATCAACTCAATCCATTCCTTCAACTCAAACCAACTTAGGAACATCAACATAATATTCCTATATTTTGGAAATCGACTTAAATCAACACAACCTAATACAATTATATTTAATTAAATAATTAATTAAGCAAACAGGGCATTACACACACCGTTCTTTGTAATCCTCCGGTTACCGTGATATGAATGAACAATCACCTTGATCTTCAAACCTCCTCACTCGGCTGAATCTACGAACGAATGATGTGTGCAAAAACCCCCCCAAATCGCAATGATCTTGGAGAACAAACCTCAAGGTTTATTCAAGAAAAACCCACAAACCTCTCAATCCAAATTGAAATCACAATCTCACGTTTGAACGTTATCACCTTGATCTTGCACTTTGATCAACAAAAATTATTGTGTGTAATTGTTGATGAATGCTAAAGAAGGAGAAGATGAAGAGGCACTTGTGTTTCTATTTCACTTTTCTTGTTAGTTTTTAAAAAATAATATGATAACTATTTATATGGGTTAGTATGAGAATGAGAGAATTAAACAAAGTGAAGAGAGAAAGAGAGAGAGAGAGAGAGAGAGAGAGAGAGAGAGAGAGAGAGAGAGATTAAAAAGGGCGCTCACAAACAGTAATGAGTCGACCTATTTAATTTTTTGAGTCGACCTATTTTGATATATAGGAATGTGTCGACCTGTAGAAGTATTTGAGTCGACCTGTTTGTGACTTTGAGTCGACCTAAAAATGAGTTGACCTAACACTTTCATTGAGTCGACTCAAATTTCTCTAACTGAATGAGTTGGCCTATTTAGGTGATTGAGTCGATCCATTCCTTTCAAAACACTACAAAAACCTTTTCTGATGAAATCTTCCTATTTCTTGTGATCCCATAAGACATCCTAAGGCATAAAAGTTTTGACATCATTCAAAATATCCTTTATGTCTCACAAAAGAGAATACAATGTAAAACACATTTGTAATCTTTCTCCATCGAGATTTTGGGCCTTTGCTTCTTAGTGTAACCCCTAACTTCATTCTTAATAAAACAACTTAAGAATATTCAAACCATAGCAAAAAAATATTAAAAGTTGTTAAACACATTCACTAACACTTTTATTTGTCTGCATGCATCTTTATTGTATATACTTGCATCTCTGCTAGAATTTAAGAAACCGGGTTACTGTCACCAGACCTAACCTCTGAATTACTAGAACAAAAACTAGGGGCAAAACATATCCTCCTCTTGGGCTTCATTCAAGGACCCTAGGCCTCATACGGGTGCCTTCTATCAGGATTAGATGTTACTCATCCTTCCATAGCCTCCTCTTGCGCTTTATTCAAGGACCCATGGGCCTCATACAGGAAATTTATCCTCCTCTTGGGCTTAAACACCCCTCTCAGGTTTCCTAAAAGCATAAGAACAAACCTTAGAATCAAACTCCATATAATAGTCTCCCTCTCCCCGATGGATGACCAAGATATCCTCTTCTTGGGCTTTGTACAATTGAAGATCCCCATACAAAGGAATGTCTGATGACCTTTAAAACATTTATTAAGCCAACAGACAAAACATTCTTATTACAAAGTCAGTCTCCCAACAATTTTCATCCTCCCATCTTAGGCTTCATATAAGATACAAATAATCAAGAGTTAGTTTCTCACAAATAAGCTTCACACTTGGGCTTCCAAATCAGGACACAGATAAAAATTTCCAACAGAGTCAGTTTTCATCCTTTAGCTTCAACATTGGGCTTCAATCAAGGCACATATTAAACAAATCTTCCCTCCTTAGAGATGAAAAATTCTCTCTACTTAGTACCTTTTAGCTTCAACCTTGGGCTTCAATCAAGGCACATACAGTCAAAACACTTTACAGTCACTCAAAATCAGTCATAGCCTTAGACTTTAACTAAGCTAACAACATCAATACAATCATAGCATTGGACTTTAACTAATCTAATTTCCCACAATACAGTCATAGTCTTGGACTTTAACTAAGCTAACATAGTCATAGTCTTGGACTCTAACTAAGCTAAACATACAGCCTTTCTTGAGCTATGCAAATCAAGATACCATTCAACTCATGCCTTGAGCTATGCAATTCAAGCAACCAAACAACAGTTTTTCAGCTTCAATCCTGGGCTTTGATCAGGAAACAAACAAACTTTTCAGCTTCAATCTTGGACTTTGATCAAGACACAAATAGAAACTTTTGAGCATCAACATCCTGTGCTTTAACTAAGATACAAAATCAACCCTTTCCTCCTAGCTCTAGCTTTTTAGGAGGAACTACAATGCTCTGATCCCTCAATTCTCTTTTTGAGCGTATGTAGGCAAAAGGTAATAAGATCATTGCGAGCATAAAAAAAACAACAATTAAGTTTCTAAAAGCCTAAGAAAAACATCAGAAAATTATGATGATACAGAAACACAAAAAACCATAGACATACCCTTTTTTTCTCAACAAAATAACTTAAAATAGACCCACACTTTTGATAGCATATGTAACCAACAGTCATCTATTTAAATTCAGTTTGCAAGAAGGGTTAATTGGAGACATCTATTTCCCTTCCTTAAATAGCTTCATAGGATAAAAAAAGAATCGAACTGTAGTACCAAAGCGACAGTGATTCAAAACCTCAAAAAACGAGCTACAACACGTTGTTGTTAATGTTAGTATATGTGGTTGTTGATGTTGTTGCATGAGGTCGTTGTTGTTGTCGACATTCCATATTGTCATTGATGGTGCATGGCATGTGCATAGTTGTGGGATGATGTGTAACACCTCATTTCTACCCGGTAATTAAACATAAAATCATAGTATAAAAATTCAACAACACAAATGGAATGATACATTTCCAACTTAAACAACAACATGAAACCACCCAATTAGTCTTTAAGAGAAAATACTTCATTACTACGCAGCGAATTCATAATAGTCAACTTAAAATATCATAACTTGTTTTCAACTTTGAAACAACTTAAAACATCAGATTCTTTAACGAAAACGACTAAAATCCAATAACATATTAAAATCCAACATCAAAAGAAAATATGTGTTATTTCCCCGAGTGCTACGTATCAGAGCAACAACACCGACTCGAATCTACTAAGGTACTCCACTCTAGTCTAGATTACCTGCATGTTACCAACAGAGGGAAACATTCAAACAGAAGGGGTGAGATATCGAAAGATATATACAGGAGTATGATAATAAAATCATTAGACTAGAATCATACAATTCACCACTATCCAACAACAATAAAACAACAAACAACAAAATACGTATAATATGCAACTCAAATGCGACTCAAATATGCATATGCATGTGGTACCATTGGAGTAGAACTCCCAACTTAGAAAGTGTCAATTTATCAAGACAACAACAAGGCATAAGCCTTCAACTTCAAATTAAAATTCTTTGCCAAACCAGGCTAATGTGGTTGAACATTAGCTCCAACTTAGAAAGATGCAATGTATGCGATGCAACTCAACTCCAATATCATAACAAACACAATAATAATTATATCGCAACACAACAATGATATACTAACCCAACGTAGCAACAACGACATACTACAACAACTTAACAACAAATACCTACTATCGCCACTTATCGACAATAATGAATACACATTGGCCATAGGCCTACAACTTGACAACAACAACAAATCAACATTGGCCATAGTCCTACAACTTGACAACAACAACGATTCAACATTGTCATCAGACTTACAACTTAAATATGCCCATAAATCAGACAAATCTACTTATTCAACAATACATACAAATCCACGTATTCTACTAGATTCCAACAAAATAAGCCAACTTAAAATCACCTACTAGCTTATGTGAACTACCTCAACAAATTTCAACTAATTCCGGACAACTAATTTCTTACGCTTAATTTCACTTATTCGACTAAATCGGTACTGTTTTACACTCTATGTTTCTACCGATAAATTCCACTGATTCTGTTAAGTTTTAAACTACTGATACATACACTGTTCTGCTACTATTTTTTCTGTCATAAGAATTATATTATGATAAAATTGCTAGTGTCTGCTAATCTCTTAATTCCTACCAAAACCTGCTACTGCTATTTCTAAATGCTAATATATTATTTTTATTCATCTACATAATAATACCTATTTTATTTAATTCAAATAATCACATGTATAGCCATTAATTAACTAATTCATTTATGCCAACAACTAAATTAATTAAAATAAGTGTAGTGCTACAAAACCAAGTGGCCCTCCACCATTATCAGTGGCGTGCGCAACATTTTGGTGGCTCCTACCACACCATTATCAGGTGGCTTGCACCACATCTAATGTGGCTCTCACCACACAACATGGTGGCTTACGCCACCTTCCGTGTTCCCATTAGGTGGCTTGCACCACCTTCATACAAATGGGTGACCACTCCCACAAGTGGCGTGCGTCACCCCTCATTCGTGGCCCCCGTCATCGAAATTCTCCAACTCCCTTCCCGTTTCCATTATTCTTCCATTTTCATTTCAAAATTATTCTCAACTACATATTACACCTAATTTCAAACCAATCCCTTTGTATTCAATACCAATTTCTGATTCTCAAATAAGATTACCACATAAATGATTCTCAACATAAAATCAACATCACACGGTTTTTCCACATAAACCACAACAAGTTAATCAACATAAATCAATACCACAAAGTAGAAAATTATATAATTCTCAATCCTATATACTAATTATCGTATTCCTGGTTATAAAACTCGAACCCCACCCTTACCTTGGATTGAAGGTAGCTCGAATTTCTGATCGAATCTGAAAATTGGCTTGATAGCAACCCTCGTATTCTGTCTTCTCCAACCCTTGTGCCTCCAAGCCATTGCTTCCACTACTTGCTAAAACTACGTGACCTAACTGCTTTGTTTTGTTTGCTGCATAACTCAACCATCTCATTCTAATCACTTAATAAAATAATGGGTCTACTAATTCTCTTAATGGGCCTACTACACAATACCCCCAACTTTGCTATTTCTCACACACAACTTAACCCAACCAAATTAATTAATATTCTACAAAAATTAATATTATTTCTAATATTAAGTTCTCCCGATTAAATAAACTATTTACCTGATTAATAACTTATCAGGTCAAACGACTTATTCAACATATTCAACAAATATTCGGAAAATACGCAATAATATTTAATTAAAATATTTAATTAAATACGGGCGTTACATGGTGTACCAAGGTAGAGTAACAATGTCCATCTGAATTCCATGAGGGAATCGTTGTTGGTGCGGTCATGAAATATGGATCATGCGTGACTATGAAACATGGGTCGTGGGTGTGATCATGAAATAAGAATCATATTATACCATGAAATAGAGGTCGAGAGTTCCGACGAGAACTGAATCATGAAACGTGGATCATTAAATGGTACCACATGCATTGAGTCTGGCGGAGCCTCATTTGCATGAAGTAGTTGATGGCTTTGCATGATGTAGATATGCATGTTGGCATGAATGTTTCTTTTGTTGATTGATTGAAGTGGTGAATACTTGATGATGCTTATCTCTTATTTGTATTATTTTTCTCTTTTGTTGGTGTAAGTATATCACCCATCTGTTTGAATGTTACCTCTACGTGGGTAACGTGTAGGTGATCATGAATAGTAGAGTCCGTTGTTGGTGAAGTCGATGCACTTCACATTAGAAGAGTCAGCTCTATTACGTAACTTTGGGGAGTTGGGAACGATGTTCAAATTTTTATGTTTTAAGTCAAAAAGACTAAGTATTTTTGAAATATTATGTTTATTTTCTTTGAAAATTCCGCTACATGAATTTTTTTTTGGTACGTATCGTTTGAGCTATGTTTTGGAAGTAATGTAACACTTGAATTCCGATCTCAATTTGGTTACTCTGATTTTTTATTAAAATTTTACAGGGAAATATTTTGGTGTTACAACATCTGCCAGTCTAGTCCAGAACAATTATTTTAATGAACATGGCGGTCCTTTAGTATTTTAGGATTTTTGCAATTTTAACGTTTAGGGTTTATGGTCATATCGTTCTTCCTTTTTAATGTCTTGTCCGCGGTCTCATTCTAACTCTAATGCATTAACTAATACATGCCAACCAAATGGCCTACAATTGTATTTTAACAAAACATTGATGACCATTTATATCATTTTAACAAAAAAAAAGCATGTGTTGTTTGACTTTCATTTTACATTCAGTTTAGGAATGACTACTTACAAAATCCCAATCAAATATTTTGTTTCTCTCTTTTTTGATAGCAAACCAAACAAAAGAAAATATAATATTTTCTTCAATCTCTCTCTCCTTCTTTCTTTACTTCAAAGCTTCTTTAAAACCAAACACAACATTGAGTACAATTTTTGTGAGCGATTATATTCCGATACGGCGAAAGTGATTATGAAAGAAAAAAGAGATTATACCAATTAAAAAGAACCATAGTCCATAAGCACGTTCGAATTGAATGTAGGTGACTCTCTGTCACAGTCTTAGCGGAGCAACCTGTTGGGTTAGTTGAAACTTAGAACCCCAACCCCAACGCCAATAACAAACATCTTTATTAGGTAGACACGAGAATCAAAGGGAGCGAAGAAGAAAAACAGCGAATGGTTAGAATGAAAAGAAGATCAACTTTAGTGATCTTGGCTTTTCTTATGTTCATGGGTATTGCTGTCTATTTTAGACTTTGGGCTATTGACTATAACATTTCTATTGATGACTCTGATATCTTAAGGTTCGTTCCTTCATCTTCTTCTCTTAATTCTCGTAAATTGCATGTTTTAGATTTTTTCAGTGAATGTTGTTAGAATTAGGATCTCTGATTTTCATATCAAAGTTTAGTTCTGTGATGGCGGAGATGCTTCGATTTCTAGATCAATTTATAATGATAACCTTAGTCTATGTGTGCTCACATTTGTGGTTGAAAGTGTGTATGGTATCCAACATGTTCATCTGTCTGATAACGGCGCCGCAAAGCGGCCGCTGTGGCAGGATTTTGGCTCTCTGCATGGACCGCCATTGACAACACTGCATTACTCTATGTTAGTGCTCACATTTGATGTTCAAAGTGTGTCTGGTGTCCAACACGATTGTGTGTCTGATACATTCATGAACGTGTAGTTACGTTCAATCATTTCTATTTTCTCAAATTATTAATAGTGTCAATGTTATGTTCGGTGCCTTGTCTTGTTTGTGTCAGTGCTGTGTAATCTATAGTATTAGTGTTTTCCATCTTTTATTATAAACTATAGTGTATAATGATGCTTGGTCCTCTCAAATCTATATGTAGGCGACAGTTTGATATTGCTAATAGGGAGGCAATGGATGAATCTGCTGAATGGAGGCAAAAGTATGATACAGAGGTAGATAGGGCAAATAAGTGCGTCAAGGAACTTCAAGTGGTATGTGTTCTTCTCTAGGATTTTTCATTTTCTACCTTCCAAATTGTTTGGCCAGAAAGGTTTAGGTTCAAGTATTACACTCTTGTGGTTTGTAGTTCTTCACACATAGGAATGAGATTTTTCATACAAGATATAAATTAGTACTTGATGAGATCAGCATTTACATTTTCAACCGATAAAAGAACTAACAGTTCCCTTTGTCTTTCCTGTATAATCTTGTGTTTGGCAGTTTAAGGAGTCCTCTCCGAAAGTGGAGGATGCTTCTGGTTCTGGTATTAACCATAAATTTGCAGTACTACAAAAGGTATGTCTTTATAATTTCTCAATCAGACTTCATTTGCTTCCCTATGGGCTATGACAATAGCGTTTCTATTCGTTTTCCAACTTTGGGAAACAAGGACAGAATTTTTGAAGGTTTACTGCATATGAACTGCTTCTTTTGTTAGAGACACAATGCAGAGCTAACATATTATCATTCCTGAATTTCAAAAATCAAATTTATCGCAAAACCCGACTATTCATTCAAGTCAAATTTATCTAACCAAGTGTTTAAGGAACATCGGTTAAGGATGAATCATTTGAGAGAACCTAAGTGTAAACCCCGGAACAATCATCGGTTAGACTTTACTTACCATCCGGCCGAACTTAGGATTACCAAAGCCCCTTTCTCTTGGAATTGGAGGGTTAAGAACCTAACAAAAGAAATGCTACAAATTTATATATAAACTATTATGATTTTCTACCCTTTTGATTTATGTTGAAATTATTTTAGGCTCTATTTTGTTATGCATAATTTGTTTTCGTAATATTACAAGTGTGGTAATGACCTTCGACCTTCCAGGAGAATGCAATCTTACTTGAAAGGGTGGAAACATTAAAACGAGAGCTTGAAGAGGAAAAGTCGAAGTGCAATTCACGATCCATGAACTAATCATGAAAGCATTAACTTAGAGTAGACGATTTGTCCCCTTGTCCTCAAGTATTCGATTTCTAAGCTCAGATGTTTGAAGGATATCTGTCGTATACCATTTTCAACCGTGGAAGAATTTTGATTGGATTGTTCATGATCTCAAATTTTCACCTTAGAGAAACTGGCATCCATGGAAATGCATGAGTCAAACTCACCATCCCTTCCCCTTCCCCCGTAACATTTTTTAGGTGATTTATTATCGACAAACATGTTGTTTCTGTATCTCCAGAGATGTCTATTAGTTTACATTGTTTAGCATCTTTTAAAAAGAACGGGTGTATAATTATGTTGGAGTCTTGTATCTTGCTAATGCAGCTTTCCTCTGGTAGTAGATATCCAGTTCTTCTATTTCAGTCTCTATTATGATACCATATTTCAACGTATGGCGTAAGTTGGTCCATGTAGCCGACCCCACCTAGTGGGATAAGGCGTAGTAGTAGTAGTTGCTGTTGTTGCATAGGCTATCAGCTATTTTCATGAACAATCTTGAAGAGCTTATAAAAGTAAGCTAAAAATAACGAACAATGTCATAAGCTGTTTTCACAAGTTTTTTCAAAACTTATGTTAGTATATAAAGTTCAAATAAGTCAATAGTAGCTGGCCCTGAATCTTTACCGTTCTATCTATCTATCTATAATATTCATAATTGAATGATAGTAGTATTGGAGGAAGTTTCTGTGTCAACTTTTCAATGAATGTCTTCGTCAACAGCCACTTGCTTACTTGCCTTTTTTCTTATTGCAATTCAAATTCAGAGACCCTGCTCTTATGGTAGTTACTTCTCTCAACTTCTGTTCTCTGATTTCATCTTTCTCTCTTTAATTGTTTTTCCTCCCTTTGTCTCTTCCACTCTCCCTCAATCTTTCTCACTCCTCCGCTCATGTTCATCTTCTGCCAGGGCTCCCAACAAGCTCATCTGCTTCCATCCGTGTGCATGATTGTCTGTGACTGATATGAAGACAACCCTTGCCCAATTTGAACCCATGAAGATCAACGCCTTGATGCGTGAGCTCCCTCTACATTCTCCTCTTGTACGATGGTTCATTTCCTGCCAAATAGAAGAGTTTCACGCACACATTGGCTTGTGTCGCAGAGGCTACCCAGGTCTTGCATTGGTAGTATACTTGCTTAATGTTATTTATCGGAAGCTTTATGGGAGTTTGTTTCTTAGCTCTCAGTACTAAGCTACATCAATGGAATTTTCAGTAGCATTTGACATAGGCCCCTGGTGTGCAATGAAACTTCAAGGCTCTACAGGTTATAGATAGTTATGGCTCTATCTTTACCGATCTTTCTTATTGTATTTTCAATTTGAATTTCTAATAGGATTTTTATTCCTAACTATGTATATTTTTCTGTGAATTCCCAAGCTTTGGGTGTCAATCTTAATGTATAACTGGATGTAAATCAACCCCGAAGGGTCTCAAAAGATGTTTAAACCATAAGAGTTCCGAGGTAAGAGATGATCTGCTTCTACAGATGGTCTGGCAACTGTGGGTTGCTTCTCTTGTTTCCAGGATACCAAAGCATTCTATAGAAAAACACAAAAACCAGTGGTGGATTTTCTTGAAACTTTGCAGCTTCCCCAATCTGCATCGACGAAAGCAGTGAGTTTAAGATTGGATTTTGCCGGAAAATAAAGTCATTTGCCAGGTGTGCTTTTGAGGTATTTCAATATGTGATGAACTGTAGTCAAGTGAATGGCACGAGGTTGTTGCATGATTTGACTCAAGTTATTCACTGCATATGCAATGTCAGGTCTGGAAATGGTTAAATACATTAACCTGCCGATCAATCTTCCATAACTTGAAACATCAGTTAGAACTTAGAACATACCAATTGTATCAGTGAGAGAAATGCCAGGATCCATTGGCATAAGTGCAGGTTCCGAATCATATCTCGCATCTTATTCACCTCTTCCCGGTCAGTACATTTGTTCTCGTTTCTGATCATTCAATTCTTATTCGAAACGATTGTTAATTTCATTCAACTCTCATCTCGTCCCACTTTCTGTTTTCGTTTTCACATCTCATTGATCTCTTATTTTCTCATCTCACACTCCATTCAAATTTCAACCCACTCTTGTTTCCGCAACTAGCACCACCTGAAATTTCAGAAGATCTAATTCTAAATTGTGTGTTTTTACTTTAACTTTTTCTTCTATTTGTTCTTAGATTTCAATTCTCCTTTTTGTTTAAGCACTTGATGAGTATAATGTATTGATTTATAGAAAACATATGAGATATTTAGTTTCATTGTTATGTAAAATTTTAGTAAAAGGATGAATAGATGAAACACTTGGTATGCTGCTTTCTGAATATAAAAGCCAAATGTTGTTAACATGAGTGAGGATTATTCTTTTTCTTTTGAAGAAGGTTCTAAACGGATAGGGAATTAGTAAGAATCTAGTATGGTAGGATAACTGAGTCCTTGAGCTTCATTGAAGGCTTTGCCTATGTGCTTGGACTTATCATTTGACTTATATTTGGATATTATGAAATGGACATAATGGAATAGAGCATACTATTTAATTGTTTAGAAATTTTAGAACGGAAATAGGCAAGTTGTTCATTCCACCCAAAGGAAGGAAAGGAACATGGTGGTAAGTGATGGAATAAATGCAATCCATACCACTTAAGCTATGCTCCATTTGATTTTAAATAATCAAAACAATAAAATATGATTTTATTTCATCTAATTCTCATTCTACTCCGTTTCATTCGATTCCATCAATCCAAACAAAATTCATCCGTTCAATTTGATTCCATCAATCCAAACAAAACTCATGGTAGGCCAACACTTAATGCACTAGTTGGGCCAACTATTCGATTCCATCAATCCAAACAAAATTCATCCGCTCAATTCGATTCCATCAATCCAAACAAAATTCATCCGCTCAATTCGATTCCATCAATCCAAACAAAACTCATGGTAGGCCAACACTTAATGCACTGGTTGGGCCAACTATCTCAAGTTCATCCACAATATGTCTGGCCGCTAAAGTCAGGGCCGACCTAATCAATCCGAAAGCCCCGTTTTAATTTAAATAATGAGTCCATTTTTTTTTGACAAAATACAATGAAAATAATTAAAAATGACATAGAAAAATATAATTATATATTAATTAAAAATAAATTTAAATATAATTATTTTGACTCTTGATCCATCTCATCTTTTTATTATTGAATTTTTATAATCTTTTTTTAGAGTTTATTATTTTTTTATGATTATTAATTGTTCTGGACTGGGCCGCAAGAATGTATAGGGCTACGGCCCAGTGCATGTCGGACAATGGCCCATATACTCGAGCAGGAGAACCTCTTGGAGAAATCACCTGCTTATGCGACGGGCATACACTAAGGACGGGCAGAGAGTATATCTGCCAACTCACCTACCACGTCACCCAACTGCCCTTTATTATCTCCTGAAAGATAGGGGGAGTTGGACCAAGGGGCAGACCTTTTGTCTAGGTCTTCACGTTTCTCACGCGTCCCTTGGCAGTTCCTCGATGGGTCTAGCTAGATCAAGCCCATTGAGGGGCATTGGCCCAGCGCTGGGGGCACATTATAAATACCCTTTCTCAGCAAAGGGTCAGGTATTCTCACTCATTTGAATTAACCATACTATACTGTACCTCTTCTGACTTAAGCATTGGAGTGCTTTGCAGGTACACCCCCTCATTTCCCATTTCATTCTCTGGCCCTTACATCAAGTCTCGGAAGACCCTTCTGATCAGGTGAGATCAGTGGCGCCGTCTGTGGGAACCCAGCTTCCCCTTCTTCCACAACAGAAGATCAAAGCTCAAACACCGTCCTTCCAGCATGTCCGGAGAAGAACTTAACGAGCGCAGCCGTCCCCTCGTCGACTACACAATGGAGGACGGCCTGCAGTACCATGAAGCAGACGCCCGAGATGGTCGTCCGGCCACCCCGTCTCCTGAGCCCCAGAATAATGGGGATCCCCCTCAAGTTCAAGACCAGGGGACTGGGGCGTTTCAACCCATCCCCGTTCCCGTCGAAGGAGACGCCACCATGATTGCTATGGTGAACGCCCTCAACCAGGCCAGCTCTATGCTCTACCAGCAGTATGAGAGAATCATGGCCCTAGAAGCTGACTGACAGGAGGTCCGACCTCAACAGGAGAGGAGGACACAAGAACGTCCAGAAGCAACAAAGAAACGAGGACGTCGCTCCCCAGAGCCTAACGTCAGTATGGCACGCGCCCGCCGTGACACCGGTCGATCAGGAACCTCACCGAGGTGCGATCGTAGCCCCGACCGAAACGAGCTCTCTCCACCAAGGAGCGACGAAGAAGACCTGCACTGCCCCCTATCACGGGCAATAATGGAAGCTCCGCTCCCCAAAGGCATGGAGAAACCTCCTAACCTGGCCGTGTACGACGGGACCACCGACCCCGACGATCACGTCGACAACGTCAACGCAATGCTCGACTACCGCAATGACATCACCGGGCATCTCAAGTGCAGGCTGTTCTCGACGACCCTCAGGAAAGGGGCCATGACCTGGTACAAAAGCTTGGCCCCAGAATCCATTACATCCTGGAGAGTTATGAGATCCATGTTCACGAGGCATTTCACAGCCTCCCGACGCCATCCCAAGACAGATGCGACCTTTGTGGCCATAGTACAAAAGAAAAATGAAACATTACGCTCGTACATCGAACGATTCAACCAAGAGGCTGTCGAGGTGGACACCACTGAACACATGAAGAAATACCTCCTCGAGAGGGGACTCTTGCCCGGTAGCGAGCTCAGTCGAGCCGTTGGGATAGAGCCTCCCCGCACCTTGAATGAACTCCTGCATAAGGCGCATGCCTACATCAGGTACGAGGAAAAGCAGGTGGCCTACAACGCTCGCAGCGGCCGTAATACTGGGGATACCGATCACCCAAGCGTGAAGATCCGAACATTCCCCGTCGCAACGGGGACATGCGAAGAGAAAAGAAGCCCCGCGAACCTCGTGAAGGAAGAGGTCCCGCGGGGCCGATACAGCGAGTATACTTTACTGACAGCTCCCCGCGAGCGCATCCTCGCCGAATGCATCAACTCCGAGTTCAAACAGGGCAGAGTGAGGTTCCCAAAACCATCTGCACCCAAGCCTCACACCGACAAATCCAAATACTGCAGGTTCCACAAGAGCCACGTGCTTGTGACCGAAGACTGCGTTCACCTGAAAGATGCAATAGAGATCTTAATCCAAGAAGGTCATCTTAAGCAGTACACTAGGAGGAACGGAACTTCCAAGCATGAAGAGCCGGAGAAGAAGAGGCCTCGGGAGGATACACCCCCCGACGACTCTCCTTATCAAGTGACCCTCTGCGTATCACGTCCAGAGGATTTCAGCTTCCCCGAGACATTGCCCGAAGGCCGGATTGCTGCACTCAGCCCCTGGGAAGACTTCTTGACCGCCCTCGTCATATCGGGCGGAGGGATGAACGGCGAGGCCGCCGCCCTTTCAGTAAACGCAAGTTCGACGAGCTCCTTCTGATCGCACCCGAGCAAAAGGCAACGCTGACAAAATACCGGGGAAAATCCAACCCAATATCCTTCTTTTTGGAAGAGCTTCCGGGCGACTCCCCAAATTCGGGCATCCCACTATTGATTAGGGCCAAGATGGCCCAGTTCGACGTCAGACGCATTCTGGTCGATCAAGGCAGCTCAGTGGACATCATGTACGTCCACCTTTTCAAGACTCTGAAATTAGACAAAACCAACCTATCTCCCTACGTCGGATCCGATCTCAAAGGATTCAACGGAGCCACGACAAAACCGTGGGGATACGTCGAGCTCCTCGTCACCTTCGGAGAGCAGGAGACGGCCAGAGAAATCAAAATCCAATTCCTGGTCATAGAGTGTCCCTCTCTCTACAATTGCATCCTCGGCCGCCCGACATTAGCCGAACTGACCGCGGTCCCATCTACCGTCCATCTAAAGATGAAGTACTACACCAAACTAGGCCGCGTAGTCACCGTCCACGGCGACATCGAGGCTGCCCGACGGTGTTACGACGCTGCAGTAAAAGGACAGGCTACAGTCAGTACAAAGAGCAACAAAAAACCCAAGACCGAGGATCCTCCCCTCCAAGGAATCAACGCCATCGACCTCGACTGCCGCATTGGCCAGGACGAAACTGAAGAATGGAAGTCCACCGAGGAACAGACTCCCGAACACCCGTTCCGGCCAATCCCAAACGGAGAGTTCGAGCTCATCCCTATGGGCGACGACCCTGAAAGAACAGTAAGGATATGCAAAGGATTGCCCGAGGAAACAAGGGAGCAGCTCGCGACATGCCTCAAGGAGAACTCCGACCTCTTCGCATGGAACGCCGCAGAGATGCCCGACCTAGATCCTGAGGTCGCGTGCCACCAACTAGCTTTGGATCGGGCAGTCAAACCCATAGCACAACGTAGGCGCAAGCAGTCCCCCGAGAAGGCGGAGGCTGCCGAGCGAGCTGTAAAAGACCTCTTAGAGGCAAATTTTATTTCTGAAGCCCAGTACACAACCTGGCTCTTTAATGTAGTCCTCGTTAAGAAAAATAATGGAAAATGGCGCATGTGTGTTGATTATACCGATCTTAATAGGGCTTGCCCCAAAGATGCTTTCCCTCTCCCTAACATAGATAAGCTCGTTGACAACTCTGCAGGTTTCAGACTTCTGTCCTTCATGGACGCATATAGCAGATATAATCAAATCCCTATGTCGGACACAGACAAGAGACACACAGTGTTCATGACCCCGACTGGCAATTACTATTACAACGTAATGCCTTTCGGACTCAAGAACGCCGGGGTCACATACCAGCGCATGATGAACAAAGTCTTCAAGGGAGAGATAGGGGATATGCTCGAGGTATACATGGACGACATGATCATCAAGTCACACGAGGAGGTCGACCACGCTCGACACCTCTACAAAGTCTTCGAGCAGGCGAGACAGTGTAAAATGAGGTTCAACCCTGAAAAATGCACGTTCGGCGTACGGGCAGGAAAATTCCTGGGTTTCTACCTCACCGAGAGGGGAATCGAGGCCAACCCCGACAAATGCCGGGCTTTCTCAGAATTTCCAACCCCGAAGACCAAAAAATCAATCCAATCCCTCAATGGGGTGCTCGCCTCAATCTCCCGTTTCATCGCCAAATCTGCCCAGCATGCACTGCCCTTCTTCAGACTCCTTCGTAAGGAGGCCAGCTTCGAATGGACCGACAAATGTGAACGGACACTACTCCATTTGAAGAAGGTCCTCTCCGAGCCCCCGGTCCTATCACGACCGTTGGAAAGAGAGACCTTATACCTGTATCTGTCCGTGGCAACCGAGGCCGTCAGTGTCGTCCTAATAAGGGAGACTGACGAAGGACAAAAACCCATCTATTTCACGAGCAAAGCGCTCCAAGGCCCCGAACTCAGATACCAACAAATCGAAAAGGTCGCCCTAGCTCTCATAAATACGGCAAGGAGGTTACGCCACTACTTCCTCACCCATACGGTCAAAGTGAGAACCGACCAGCCAATCAAACAACTCCTCGGGCGACCGGATGTGGCCGGCAGAATGCTAAAATGGTCACTAGAACTTTCCGAATTTGATATACAATATGAGAACAGGAAGGCCCTGAAAGCTCAAGCGCTGGCCGACTTTGTCGCAGAAATGACCCACAGCCCGACACCGACGGACGGCGCCCATAAATGGACGATCTTCGTCGACGGCGCCTCCAGTACGACGGGCAGCAGAGCCGGAATCATCCTCGAGAATGAGGACGGGATCCTGATCGAAGTCTCACTAGCACTGGCTTTCCCGACGTCAAACAACCAAGCCGAATATGAGGCTTTCATCGCCGGTCTGAGATTGGCCGAAGACCTAGGAGCAAAGGAGGTAAAAATATCAACAGACTCCCAGCTCGTGGCATCACAAGTACGAGGAGAGTACCAGACCAAGAACGACAACCTTGTCGAGTACTTAGCTTTGGTCAAAGAAAGACTCGCAAAATTCGAGAAGTGGGAAGTACAACACGTACCTCGCGAGCACAACACACGGGCCGACATCTTATCAAAGCTAGCTAGCACGAGAAAGAAGGGCGGAAACAAATCTATAATTCAAGAAATCCTTCCTCGACCTAGTATCGAAAAACCACCTCCTCCACTTGAGGTCAACGTGATCGGGGATACTCATTGTTGGATGACGCCCATCTATAATTACCTCACGAAGGGCGAGCTCCCCGCCGACCCAAAAGAGGCAGCCACCACCAAACGTAGGGCGTGCTCGTACGTTCTCCTCGAAGGGAAACTTTACCGTAGGGGGTTTTCCATCCCATTACTCAAATGCGTCGAGGAAGAGAAAGTTCCCAACATATTGGGGGAAATACACCGAGGAATCAACGCCCAACACCCCGGCGGACGATCACTGGCACGAAAGGCTCTTCGAGCAAGCTACTATTGGCCGACCATGCAACACGACTCCAAGGAACACGTCAAAAAATGCGACAAGTGCCAACGGCACGCCGACATGCACCTCGCACTCCCCAACGAACTAAAAACACTCTCCTCTCCATTGCCCTTCGCATGGTGGGGCATGGATATCCTCGGGCCTTTCGTAACCGGATCGTACCAGAATAGATACCTCATCGTAGGGGTAGATTATTTTACCAAATGGATAGAAGCAGAGGCGCTGGCTAAAATAACAGCGCATAACATTCTTCGATTCTTTAAACGAAATATCCTCGCTCGGTTCGGCTTTCCCCAGGTCCTCATCACGGACAACGGAACATAATTCACGGACGGGGGATTCCAAGACTTCGTGGCGAGCTTAGGTACTAAGCAGCATTTCACATCCGTCGAGCACCCTCAAACCAACGGGCAAGCAGAAGCGGCCAACAGGGTAATCCTGCGCGGACTAAAACGCAGGCTCGGCGAGGCGAAGAGAGCGTGGGTCGAGGAATTACATAGCGTCCTATGGGCTTACCGCACGACACCGCACTCCACAACCGGGGAGACCCCATTCCGACTAACATACGACACCGAAACAGTCATCCCAGTAGAAATAAGAGAACCGACGAGACGCATAGAAGAACCCCTAGACGAAGAAATGAACGACGAGGCGCTCAGGGCCGAGCTAGACCTCGTCGACGAGATCCGCTCCGAAGCAGCCCTTAGAGAAATATCCCTCAAACAAAAAATAGCCTTGCGCCACGCCGCGAAGGTCATAAAAAGAGAGTTCCAGGTGGGTAGCATGGTCCTCAGAAGAAACCAAAAAAACCCAAAAGAGGGTAAACTGGCCGCCAACTGGGAAGGCCCCTACCGCGTCCGCGATAAGACGAGTAGCGGGGCCTACTATTTAGAAAACCTACGAGGCGAAGAACTTGCTCGACCGTGGAACGCAGAGAAACTTAGACAATATTACAGCTGAATATGTCACGGGGAGACGTGGGAGGTACGACCACACTCTTCACCTCCAAAACTACAGGGAGGAACTGCGCGACCCGGGGACGAACACGCCCCTCCAGCGAACACAACCCTCCCCGACGGTTGGGACCTCGATCGAGCACCAACGTCGAAGTACCAAGATCGGCAGGGCACCCAGGTCGCGATGGAAAAGCCCAAGCCTCGGTTCCAGAGTTCCAAACCACGAACTCGGTTTCGATCTTAAACGGGCACAACGCCCGCTACCTCGTCGGTTCCCTAAACCGAGGAGACAAACATGGTCGAGCATAAAATAGTTCATACAAGAAACGAACTATAATAAAAGAAACACCGAGCAAGACGAATAATTAAAACCGAAACATTCATTCATTGAAAACGGCCAAAGCCAAAGATAAGTACCCCCGAAGGCCAATATTCATACAAAATAGGCACGCATGCCATACAAAATGGGCACACAGGCCATATAAACAAAACAAATTAAAATTCATAAGACTCCGCCCGGAGCTACTCTTCAACATTCTCTTCCTCTCCTTCATCTTCCCCCCAGCTCTTCTTCAGCCTCGAACGGGCACACGATCTCCCCATCCTGGACACAATAATTGTGGGCTGACCCCTCCGTCACCAACTCGGAATTTAGTATCCTCAGCTGCTCGACGACGTTATCAAAACCCTCCTTGAATACAGCCACGAGGTCCTGGTTGAGAGAGCGAATGTGCCCCACCAACTCACCCCGGGAACCGAGAGCAAGCTCTTCTTCAGTCTCATCAGCCAACGGACGGACCTTGTCCTCGAGCGAAGCAAGACGAGCACGCAATCCAGCATTCTCCTCAGCCACCTTCTGATGTCCAGCTGCTTGCTCCTCCAGACTTGCCTTGGCCGCCTTCAGTAGGTCTCGCTCCTCTTTGACCTCATCCAACTCTTTCTTCAGCCCCTCCTGTAGCTGGTGCTCCTCCTTATAATCCGACAAATCCTTGGACAGCTTGTCTTTTTCAGACCGGACTTGCAGAAGGGCATCTTCCAAGGAGGCAGTGGACACAAAGGTGTCAGTCAGGACCATAACTGTCTCCATCACCCAGATGACGGCGGCCAAGGCCCTGGCCAATTCCTTGCGCCGGACACCAGCCTCCTGGTTCAAGATAGCCTTTGCCTCGGGCGCTGGCACAACAATGGCGTCCTCAGTCTTGAAAAAGGCCTGCTCTACATAGCAGGGGGCAGTAAGTAACTTCCAGGGCCACCCGGACTGCCGTTCCCCGCTAAGGTCGACCTGGAGAGTCCCACCCGGGAGCTTCCGCTTGTGGAGAGGAGAGGTTGATGGAGGCGGACTGTCTGGTATGTTGATCATAGATGCACGGGGAGGGGAGGAGAGCACTGGACTCACTGTGTTCGAGGTCCCAGCCCCGGAGTCACCAGCTATCTCCTGGACACGAGGCGCGACCTTCTTCTTCTTCTTTGAAACCCTGTCCGGGGCACCTGCTTGGTTGGCCAGCTTGAGAACCCGATCGCGAGCAGTGGGCATAGCACCTACAAAACGGGGACATATACGTCAGCGGGCGAAAACATAAACAAAAAGACAAGAATAAAAGAAACACTAACTTAATAATTCCATGGCTTTCTCCTCGGTCCTACACTCGAGCAATGCCTTGGTATTGATTAGACGAGGCTCGCAGATCGACATCCCGGCCTCGTCAAGATAAGGCACGCCCTTTCGATCAGTCCAAACCGCCAGGTTGAAGCTCTGCACGAACTCCACCAGCTTCTTATAAGCAAGCCTATCCTCGACACCTAACATCGAGAACTTGATC
The DNA here is from genome assembly GCA_963966055.1 of Lathyrus aphaca. Taxonomy (NCBI): domain Eukaryota; kingdom Viridiplantae; phylum Streptophyta; class Magnoliopsida; order Fabales; family Fabaceae; genus Lathyrus; species Lathyrus aphaca. The sequence continues at coordinate 247,876,243 of OZ014520.1, forward strand.
CGATAGTGGCTGGTGGAGAGATCGAAATGGTCGCGCTGCCACCTCAGCGGTATCTTCGACATTAATTTCTCCTCCCCGTCTGCATCCCGTTTTTAGTAATAAAGGGAGTGCAGGGCGGCACGGGTGATCGGTCTCACTACGTACCACCGACCCTTGAAGTGACGGGCAAAATCCACGTACGTCTTGAACAGCCGTACGCGCTATTTGAAAGAGACCCAGCTGTGACGCCCCCGAAGACCGGACCGCCGGAGATGGAAAATATGGAAGAAGAGGGTCCGGGTACACCCAATGCCGAGGAAGCGGCAGACCAACTCATACGCCCGCATAAAAGCAATGGCATTGGGGTGTAACTGTGACGGCGCCAGCCGGAGCCACTTGAAGATAGACATCTGGAAGGAATTGAAGGGCAGCCTAATCCCCACCTCTCGGAAAGCAAACTCGTACATGGCGAATTGCTTCCCCGGAAAACGGTGACATATCCGGTCCGCCTCTTTGGGAGCATGACACTGCCAGTTTTCGGGATCCTCACGGCTTCGATTTTCCACCACGGCATAAGCGTGGGTCGCCTCGTCGCAGAAGTAAGATTCCTCGTTCAAGGGTTCGTCCGCAACCCAAGAGAGGTCATTTTGCCCGGATGATGAGACATGCTCGGTACCACCTCCGGCATTCCCTTCCTCGACAGACAAACGCGCAATGTCCGCATCCACGGGCCTCGACCCAGTTTCTTCTCCTCTCGGTCGTAGACGCCCGGTTTCACCTGAAACGCAGACAGAAAGAGTGAATTCGACGTCATATCAAATCCACCCTTCCACCGCAGGTCAAGTGAAAGGGCGTAGGGGTGACGTTCACGGGCACCAATGTGAAACTTCACCCACTGCCACCAGGCCCAATTGAGGAATTTCGCACGTGTTCGACGCAGTAATACGCACGTGAATATTCTTGTGCCCCGGGCAAAAATCTCATACATGCTTATGAAAATTTTGCCTGGCACATGAAATTTCTGCCCGGGACAGTCTAATCCTACCCAATTTTTCACATCTACAACCTATTTAACTATTTCTAAGTTAAATCTAATCACTCTATACAGATGAAACATGCATTCACAGCCATTAACGCAGGAAAACATGGAAAATGGAGGATTAAGAAGGCAAAAACAGTACCTGACATAGTGAAGAGTCAAAGGGACACGACGACGCTCGAGCAAACAGCGGTGGTTCAGTTGGTGTGACGGGCGGAGACGAGAAATTTCTTCAGAGCTTCCGGTGAACGTCTGAGCGAAAAAGTGTAAATGAAATGTCTCAACCCCCTTTTATAATCACAGGCGCGTGGATTGACGCGCTAGGCCATCATTGCCTACTGCCTACGCCGCCGTTTGCACACTAAACGAAGCGACGCACCATTAATGCTGAAACACGTCAATCCACAAAGAATTTGGAACGACGTCGGACAACTGTACACCTCCCCGGCTCTACAGGACGTCCTCGACCCGGATAGCGTCCTCAACTTCCTTGAAAACATCATGAACCCGTCGGGGGGACCTTCATCCTCGACAATGTCGGAGCATCACGTGCCCGGTGGAAAGAATGCGACGGTCAGCTCCGTAAACAGCGTGCGTGCCCCTGACCATATGCCCGCTACTTTGTCCTTGACGCATGTGCCCGACTGTAATACAAGTCATCACTCCGAACCAGAGACTCGACTTGGGGGGCTCCTTTTCTGGACTGGGCCGCAAGAATGTATAGGGCCACGGCCCAGTGCATGTCGGGCAAGGGCCCATATACTCGAGCAGGAGAACCTCTTGGACAAATCACTTGCTTATGCGACGGGCATACACTAAGGACGGGCAGAGAGTATATCTGCCAGCTCACCTACCACGTCACCCAACTGCCCTTTATTATCTCCTGAAAGATAGGGGCAGTTGGACCAAGGGGCAGACCTTTTGTCTAGGTCTTCACGCTTCTCACGCGTCCCTTGGCAGTTCCTCCATTGGCCTAGCTAGATCAAGCCCATTGAGGGGCCTTGGCCCAGCGCTGGGGGCACATTATAAATACCCTTTCTCAGCAAAGGGTCAGGTATTCTCACTCATTTGAATTAACCATACTATACTGTACCTCTTCTGACTTAAGCATTGAAGTGCTTTGCAGGTACACCCCCTCCTTTCCCATTTCATTCTTTGGCCCTTACATCAAGTCTCGGAAGACCCTTCTGATCAGGTGAGATCATTAACATTAATGGAAAAAAAATTACACATTTTAAAATTTAGGATCCTCCAATATTTTGGGCCCGATGATGTAGAACTTGATATTCTTATACATGGTCGGCCCTGTCTAAAGTGGTGTATATTACTGTACCTTCCCCGTAAAAAAATCACATTACCTTATAGGTAATAAATTGAAGGCAAAATATTTCAATCTTTCAACATATTTTTTTATCAAGGGAGAGGCTTTGTCATTGGATTAAAATATTTCAATATCTCTCTCTTCATGGAATTTTACAAGCTCATAATTATGTAGTTTAAAAATGAAAATTTTCAAAATTGCACTGTTATTAATTGATTATAAGTTCTAATAATCTATTATGAGGTATTACAAAAGAGACAATCGACTTACCCTAATTTCTAATCGATTATCTAGTGTAATTTTCACCCATAAGGGATTATTTTAGATAGTAATTAACAAGCTACTTGCAAAAAAATATTTTTGGTTAATTTTTCAAAAAGAGAGTCCTAAAAAGGGTTTGGTGAATGTGTGAGAGTTTCCTTAGTAACTTATGAGTTGCTCTAACACTTTTACAATACTCTTGTAACTTAGACACAACGCTAAATGCACAACTGAATAGTTGACCTTTCACAATTCTCTCTTTCAAAACATTGAAACTTCTGATTCCTTGTTACATTATCTTTGACTTTAGCACTCTCCAGAACCTTGAATCTTCTTTCTGGTGGGGCTTCATATAACTTTAGGATGTGGATCATTATTAGAGACAACTAGAAAGATAACACTAGGGACAACCAAGATCAAACAAAGGATTAAGAAACATGATTCCATCGACCATCAGAGTCATCATCAAAAATACAATGATCAACATATGATCAAAATATCAGATGCAATATCGATGTATATGTGAGCACATAAATCTATATTCTCCCCCTTTTTAATGATGATAACTCATATCTCATAGAGGTGGATAAAGTAAGAAAACCAAGGTGATAGATTGGAGTGGATAAACTCCCCCTGATAAATATAGGTAGGATACCTTACTTCCCACAAGAGTATACTTCTCCCCTCTTTGACATTATAAAAAAGGTGGAAAATAAACACAACCAAGCACATATATCATGTATACCACATAGAGAAAAGGAAAAAGAGGAAGGAGAAAAGGCGTTTGCAGATATTAATTCATGCTCCGATCCTTTAAAATTTAACGAAACCTTATTTTGTATGAGATTCTCATATCATCCTAAAATGGATCGCAAAACTAAAGTCACAAACCCTGATGTTGAGCAATACTTAAGAGTCTTTATCCATGCCAAACCAAAACATTGGTTATGTTTTTTTTTACCATGGGATGAACTACACTACAATACTTCGTTTCATAATGCTTCAAGTATCACACCATGCCAAGCTATGTTTGGCGAGCCCCCTCTATCTATCTTTTTCTACATTAAGGGATCCTCAATTGTAGAGGCATGTGACACAATGCTTTCTTCCATGGATGACATTCTTAACGTTCTTTGTGAGAATTTGTCTAAGGATCAAAATGTCGACCTCCACCTGCACATAGAATCATACAAGTTAATTGATACCTTCTAGTCATAATTTGACTAAGTGCAACACATATGGAGCTTCAAGAGGGATTCCTAAAATATAAACTTGTGGTAACATATTTAAGGATAATTAGGAATATTCTTGGGAACTTTCTCATCTAAGATTATATTTTACATCTCTTTTCAAGCTGAATTGTATGGAATCATGTTTGTTATCGAATATGCTAATAAGAGGAATTTAAAAATCCCGATGTTACTCATTCATGCATTTTCTAATGTTAATATTATCCCTCAGAATCTTTTAATTAAATGGACAAATACTTTACACACTACATATTCCTTTGATTCAAGATATCTCACATTTTCAGAGAGAAAAATGCATATGCAAATAGATTAGTCAATGCAAGTTTTTTTGTTGATTATGATATTTGGTGTGATTCACTTCCTATTTATGTTCTTAAAAATTTGAGACATAAGTTGGGTATGTCCAACTATCATTTTTTCAGTTTGATGAATTAATTTTTTATCGTACCTGGAGATCAGGATCCGATGTGGCTGACGTCGAACATGGTTGAAGCACGGTTGATGGAGAGATGAGGGGGTGTACCTACAAGGCACTCTAATGCTAAATTAAGAAACCGAACAAAAAGTGAGCGAGTACGAGATTTTAGAGTGAGAATTGAATACCTGACCCTCTCATATGAGAGGGTTTATATAATACCCCCAAAACGCATGCTATTGGTCCCTATTATTGGGTCTGGATCGTGGATCCCCCAATAATCGATAACTGCCAGAAATTAGCCGCTGGAGTGACGCTTGGACTGCTCGGACGAGACCCTGGCCGAATGACGTTAATACCGAGCGAAGGGCTTGTCGGGCAAGCGTTCCTTGGCTGATTCTGGGGGATTCGACCCTTGCTGGGTCCAAATCATGATCGGTGGCGCTGGTGGCCGGTCGGAAGGAACTTTCCGGGCGGACTGAGGATGTATTGAGTGCCAAAGAGTTATTGGGTCTTCTAGGGCCAGAAGATGGATTGGGCCCGAGTCTGAAAATTGGGCCAGTCTGGAACAGGAGCCCCCCAAGTCGTTGCTTCTGGTCGAAGAAATGATGACTTAAGGGCGGCTAACTACTCAGAATTGTCTTCAATGTTGATAGAATACTACTTCGCTCGATGAAACTGTCTTCCCTGGGGTGTCGCTCCCGGGATTTTCATCCTAGTACAAACGCGAAAGTGGTGCGGAAAAGGTAGAGTCGCCAACCATGAATTTTTATCCCGAAGGAACGGGAAAGGTAATGATGCACAAACATGAGGAAGAAGGAAAGGACAAGGCCTTGCGAACCAAAGATCTAGGTTCGGAAGTCGGTTACTACCTGGGAAGGTATTAGCACCCAGATCGTCCGCCGTACCCAACGGGATCCACGCTTGTTTGTTTTGTTTCAAAGGGTAAACGAATATAACTGTTGCTGAACAAATGAACTGCTAACTGGAATAAAAATGGAAATGAGAAAGGGAACGAAAAAAAAGAAAAGAAGGGGGAAAATGTAAGGAAAATAAAGAATGTGCTCGAATGGGCCCTACCCCACTGCCTACGTACCTCATCGGGAAAATGAGGATCAGAGTCGCCGTAGTTCGTCTAACTAAGGCGGGAACTATTTTAGTGTTTTTTAGGATGATGTTGTCATAGCTCTAGCTCAGGTGTTACCGACTCTGACTCGAGGGTGTTTACCATATCGCTGTTTGAACTGTCGAGGCAAGTCGCATTCGTCCGCAAAGATTAGGAGATGAGAAGAGAAGACGCGATGTCTTTGTTCGTTGTCTTTTATGAGAAGTGTTTTGAGTTTATTGTTTGTGAACATTCTCATACTAAGACTTATCCATCGTGGTAGATAACTTACACCTCGCCTCGAGACGGGACGTGCATAAATACTCCGCAACAAAGTCTCATGTCGTATGAGAACATTCAACCTTTATTAGGTATTTTATTATTTTCTTTATGAGATGAGAAAGAAAGACTCAAGTGGAAAAAAGGGAAAACTAAGGGGGACTAAGACACAACCCTAAGTTATTCATTCAATGGATGCCCTATGGTTAATGAAGTTTTCTAATCCTAAGAGAAAAGGAAAAGAAGGAAAGAGAATTAGAAATCAACTTACTTCCTAAGGAAGATAAGTTGTTTCTAAGAGAGCAAAGGGGAAAGCCCATGGTCAAAGCACAAGGTGCTAAGGCAAACACAATCAAAATGCATAAGAGATGAGAATGAAGTAAAGCTTACCTCAATCTTTCCCCCTGTAGCGGTAAAATCACGAGTGTAAGCTATTGATTAACTTAACTCAAGGTAAACAGAGTCGCCACCGCGCTTTTATTTTTATTCCAAAAGGAAAAAAGGAAAAAGAGCGAATAAAACCTAATGAATCTAAAAGCAAAGGCTAAAAGAAACAAACAGAGAACGGGTAAGGGGATAGGTTACAAATTGGGAAGGTTTTACGCACCCAAAATGTCCGTGGTACTCCACGGGAGCCCTTTGACATATTTACTGCTTTTTTGGTTTGAAATTGGTTTGCTTGAAGAAGATTGAAGGGATGAGAAGAAGAATGTTTTTTAAGATTTTTGTGTTTGAAGAGGTTTTAACGCCTCATGCCTACGTACCCACAAAGTGCAATGCGAGATCAAAACCTCGTAGTTCGTGGTACAAAATTTGAAAAGAAACAATGAGTTGAATGGATTTTAAAATGTAGAGATAAGTCGTCATTCTTTAGCGAATAATTCCGCTAGAAAGAATGAATCATATCTAAACATATGAAAAGAAAAGTGCACAAAGGCACAAAAACAATTGAGTGAGTTTTGGATTTTTTAAAGTATTTAAGAAAAGAATTTCGATATATTTAAATGGATTAACATTTATTAAGAAAATAAAGTGAAAAGGATAAAATCACTTGACCTAAGTCAAGGTTTGATTATGAAAACATTTGAAGTTTGAAAACAAAGAAGATTTTTGAAATAGGGAGAAGATTTGAAAATTTAAGAAGTGGGAGGAGATGAAGTGACTATCCTAATACTTGAATTTAAAAGTTAAGAGAAGAGCGATCAAACCATATTATGAACATTTCTTCAAAGTAAACGGAATTCCATCTTCATAGACAAATGAGGTTAATTCGAGGCCAAGGTCTTCAACCAATCACAACTTGAGCAAAGGGAGAGATCCTAAAATCTAAGTCTAAACTCCAATGCTAAGGATAGTGACCATAGTCCGAAATTAAAAGTCACAAGTCTTTTAGGTGTTTAATCCATTATTAATGTTTTTGTGTCCAAATGGACAAAAGAAAAATCACAAGCAACAATATAAACATAAACAATATGATAAATGATATAATATGATAATAGCATAATAAAAGAGATAAGGTGCGAGAGATTGAATTTAAATGGTTAGTATATTAATAGTATCATAATATTTACATATAAATGGTATGATGAACTTAATCAAACACAACCACAAAAGATAACAAAAAATTCGAGGCAACCGGATCCAAATGGATCTTATTCCGAATTCGGGACAAATTTAGGTCTATGTTAAGCAATCGCCGAGTAATTTACGAAGTAATTACCCTACAAATGAGGCCGGCCACCACCAATTAAGGTGGACAATATTTGTACTAATACATGTTAGAGAAATGATATAGTGGATCATTCTCCGAAAACATGTCGCACAAAAAGAAAAAGAACGGTCTAATCTTAATCGAGATTTTCGTTGAATTATCAAATGCAACCTATCACGATCCCAAAGTATGGAGAATGATCCAAATGATCATTCATCCATAGATTTGAAATAATGGAGGTTAAACATATTCGAAACTCAACAATCTACGAATCAAAGATTTTCATCGACCAAAAAATAAAAGAATAAAAGGAAATGGAAAAAAGAAACATAAATTTAAAATGAGCTCCATCAAAAAAACAATTAGAAAAAAAAACCTTTATAAATTTCTTTTTCTAAAACTTTTTCTTCAAAAAAACCTTTAATAATATTCTAATAATATCATTAACCTCAAGATTTATTTACTTTTTTCTTTTTTTTCCTTTTTTAAAACAAACACAAACAAAATAACAAAGAAAAAAAATAAAAAAAAACAAATGAGGGGAGGGGAATCCGCGGGTCAATGGTGGAAAAAGAGACCTATCTAATGGCACCTATCTAATGGCCTTAAGGCCCCAAACAAAGCCAACAGTTTATTAAAAAAAATACAAAAGAACATGAAAACAAAGGCCTTATTCTTCTTCATATAAAACAACCAGCGGCTGAAAAACAGGGGATAAACACCACATTCTCACGGCATCTACCTTCAGAGAAGAAGAAGATTACGGCGGCCTCTCAATCGCGGATCTCTCTTTCTCAAATCGTCGATCTCTTCCACTGATTCCGATTTGGCTTTATGTTTTAGGTAAATGATGAATGAATTTCGCAAGGGTTTTGGAATTGGGATGAAGATGAGAAGATTTTGTTTGGATTTTGACAGAAGTTTTGGGGGCTTTTGAAGCTTGAGGAAATTGTGAAGGAGATGGGTAATTTATAGAAAGAAAATGGTGGAAGTGGGATGTTATTTTGTTCAATTTCTCACTGTGTTTGGGGTGTTCACGGAAGTCTCGCTTCAGCTGCGTTTTATGGCTTGTGTGGATGCGTTTTGATGTGAAGTGAAGGCGTTTTGCGAGTCACGGAATCTGCGTTTTCCATTCGAGAATTTTGCGTTTTATTCACAGCCTTGCTGCGTTTTGGCTTTCGCAAATCTTGCGTTTTGGCGGAGGTATTCCGCGTGCGTTTTTCCGTTTTGCTGCTGCGTTTTGTGTGTATCTGTAATGCGTTTTAATGCTGCTGTTTTTCACTTTGCGATGCGTTTTGTGTGCAGGCTTGGACCTGGAAAGCTGCTGCGTTTGGGCTTGGTACGACTGGAGGTATGAAGTTGTCACGTGCGGATGGGAAAAGTTGGATGATGTTTGGCGTGGGATGGTTTTATGGTTGCGGCGTGACTTAGCTGGAGGGTCTTGTGGCTGGCGCTGGGAGTTTGACTTGCAGCTTGTGTTGTTCGCGTTGTAATTTTCTTCGGCTGAAGGTGTGAATTCTTGGCTTGCGCGTGTGGCTGCAGTTTGGATGAAGAGTCTTGTGGTGACGTGTTGTACGGTTGAGGCTTGGCTTGGAAAAGTATTGTTCACGTGACGAGCTGCGTGTGAAGCTGACTGCTGAAGCTTTGTAGAAATCACGTGTGTGGTGCGTTAAAGGCTGAGAGTAGCTGGATTTAAGTGGCTTCATCATTTTTCTTTTACTTGTGATAAAAAGACATGAAGTATGCCAATGGACTTAATTTTTTTCTTAATGAAGTTTATGAAAAAAAAAGGGCTTAATTGTTAAATGGACTTGAGTTTTTTTTTTTTGTGGTAAGAATATGATTTAAAAGATGAATAATAAAAAAAATGGATTATGGAAATTGAAAAATGGGTATAATGAATATTTTGTGAAATGGATAAAAAAAAATTATAAGTAGAATGTCTTTTGGAAATTGATAGTGAATAATCGAAATAAATCGGGTGGCAAAAAGAAGGATATCAAAATATGAATGGATATAGATAAAATTTTGAAAAAAGAATTGGATGTGAAATAATGGAAATGGGTATGAATTTTTTTACTTTAAGCCCACAACCAACTCTTGACTTTTTGCACAAGCCAACTGATGAAAACAACCATGACTGAACCACTGAACAACTTGCCAATTCAACCACAATCACTGTCATCGTCTGAAAATTCCCCTGATAATTCGAATCTATGCTGAGGAAAATAAATCCTCAGATGAATCACTGATGAACTGGTGAACTAATGAACACTAAAGATTCAAACCAAACTTCACACGCAACATTGTTCGATAAAACCGATGACTTTCACACACAACACAACTTGAACTTTTGAACCATAATGCCTGAGAAATAAACCCCTGGTACACATAACATGCAGTTGAAACAATCCTTTGATAGTTTGACCAATATTAGGTCAAACATCCATCTGAAATCGAATTGTGACTGAACAAACGCATCTGAATTGAAATCACTGTCTTATCTTTGAAATCCTACAACACAGAGAAGAAGAAGAAGAACACTGCAACATATTTTTGGTATTTTGGTTAGAAGTTAATAAATATAAACAAATAATGCAAGTAAAAAAAACGGTGATCCCCTGCGAAGCATAGACCCTTCATCTGAGGAGAAACTGAGAAAAAGTGCGATCTTGTTTGTATGCAAAAATGCAGATGAAATGCGAAGAAATCTTAGGGCAAAAATTAGGGTGTTACAGCTGCCCCTATTTAAGTTTCTTCAATCCGGAGATATGAAGATTGACATATTCGTCTCTACAAGATGGGAAAAACTTAAATATAGAAAACCCAATTTTTGTCCTAAGAGAACAAGATATGATATGAATATGATATGCAAGCCCAAGATCTCTGTGGGGAAAATATGACCACCAGAGAAAAGCAAAAACTTGGGGACACAGAAGAAAATCCCGCTGGGGAAAAACAACAGACAACAAAAGAGTTTACCAGGAAAATAAATCACTAGATAACTGACTCCACTTGGGGAAAGGTATGATATAATCAAGGTACAAGATTCAACCAGGGAAAGTAAACACCCTGCCAGGAACTATCAACCAAACAAAGTATTCAAGTCCAAGAATGGGATACTGAGTTGGAAAAGAATCATCAACTACCTGTTTACTGGGTAGGAAAACAAAGGACTCGACTATCGATTTACTGGATAGGAGCAAAATACAGAGGGATAACCTCCACTACCTTTTTACTGGGCAGAAAAATTCTCAACTACCTAATTTACTGGGTAGGAGCATGATCAACTACCTGATTTACTGGGTAGGAGCTCAATCAAAGGGAAACAACTTCTATTACCTTTTTACTAGGTAAGAAGAAATCTCAACTACCGGATTTACTGGGTAGGAGTGCAAGTAAAAGAACTTGATCAATTTGGTAATATTACCCACTATCGATTAAATGATAGTTTAATTCCAAAGTAATATACTCAAACTGGAGAAAATGTTGCCCACTATCAAACAATGATAGCTTAATTCCAAAGCAATATTACTCACAAAAGGGGACCAAAGTTCAATCCAAGAACAAATTGGAGAGAAACCATCAAACAAGACTCATCCCGAGGAGGAAATATCTCAACTGGGGAAAATTCCATCCAAATACTAAACTGGGAGGAAACTGAATCAAAATCATCCACGAGAAACAAACTCAGTGGGGAATTAGAAAGAATAAACACTTTCTGCTTAAGGGTCGACACTTTAAAATTGAGAGGAAGACACACACACTCTTGTGGGGAAAGTCCACACAAAAGAGTAGAGAACAATGATAAATGCAGGAATGCAAGCAAACGATGCTATGCTTATGCGTATGAATATGCTTATGAATATGCTGACGAAACAGACATAAAGATAAGAAACAGTTGACATAAACACCACAACAACCAAATACTCGGCTAATCCCAGGGCAACAATGCAGGGAAACATGCTGGAGATTCAACTTGAAATCTTGCAGGGGACTGTCATAAGCCATCAAAGGAATAAAATCCTACTACAAGGCTTAAATCATGATGAGACAATATTTTCTAGGGATATCATCCTGCTGAGGAAAAGTAATAATCTGCTGAGGATGGAAGTATTTTTGATAAAAAATGAATTTTGCGAGGAGTAACTGTCATACCACTCCTGCTCCACTTGGGGATAGAGTGCAAGACCTGCTGAAAATCACATAGGAACCTGCTAGAAACCAACACATGCAGACCTACTAGGGATCCATATGGGGATATCAGAAGTTAACATCATAGCTAAAACAACAGTTACGAGGGATTTTAAATCAATACCCACCATCAGGTAAAAGAAAACCTCTAAACTGACTACTATATCAATACTTCAATTCAAGGATGCAAACAACTCAAGCTGAGGAACAAGAGTTCGGCTGAGGATTCCCAATGCTTCTCAAGTTAAAGATAGCTTGCTGAGGAAGAGATCAAAACTCAGCTAGGGATTCTTAAGAACATCCCTTCCCACAACTCTTCTGGAGAAAACATGGGAACTCAAAACAATCACAATTCTCGCTCATGCTTATTGTTGGGGAACAAAACATCATTACCATCAACTTGTCAAGACTATCCAGGAACTTCGCATGGACACAACCGAATCAAACTCTGCTTTGGGAGAGACAAGTTACACACATCCAGACTTTACCATCCTTGGAATCACTATTGATATCCTTTCTTTGTTCACATATCAAAAGAAAAATGTTTTTATAATCTTCAAAGATTAAATTTATTAAATTTGTTTCAAAAATCATCATCAACAATAAATTGAAATTTTGTAAACAGAAACAATATAAAGAATTGCAAACAATGGGATAAAAGCTCAAATTCATTGATAGAATGGTAGTCAGCAAATGGCATGACTCCATGGATCATTACAAGTTTGAAAAATGGTAAATACATGGAAAAGGGCTACATTGAAATACAATGATCACTATTCTCCCTATCAACTTTGAACTCCACTATGTCTGAAACTTCAGTCAAGGATGAGTGAATAAGAATCTTTAATGGGAAATTCTTCTGAGGGATAGAATCTGAAATCCTCGGTTGCTACAAGTGATCCAGTCTGTCGACGCAGTTACTTGCCATGATCCCTAACTTTTGCCTAGATTGCCCTTTCGGGTTTTCAATCTACCGGGATAATTATTTCTGTTTATGTGTCTAATTTTTTCCTGGACCGCCCTTTCGGGTTTTCAATCCACCGAGACGCTCATTTTTGCCTAAGCCGCCCTTTCGGGGTTTCAACTTAGCGAGTTGTTCTTTTATTTTTTTTAGGCGAAGTATTTCTTGACTGCATCCGCATTCACAGGGCGAGTGATCTCCTCACCATCCATAGTTGTAAGAATTAATGAACCGCTAGAGAAGGCTTTCTTAACAACATATGGGCCATCATAGTTCGGAGTCCACTTGCCCCGAGAATCTTTAAGGAAAGACTGAATCTTTTTGAGCACGAGGTCGCCTTCTCTGAATACACGAGGTTTGACCTTCTTGTCAAAAGCTTTCTTCATTCTTTGCTGGTACAACCGACCATGACACAAAGCTGTTATTCTCTTTTCCTCAATCAAATTCAACTGATCAAATTTACTCTGACACCCTTCAGCCTCAGTCAACTTGGCTTCCATCAGAACTCTCATTGATGGGATCTCAACTTCGACGGGGAGCACTGCTTCTGTACCATAAACAAGTGAGAAAGGGGTTGCCCCTATTGAAGTGCGGAAAGATGTACGATACCCATGCAAAGCAAAAGGGAGCATCTCATGCCAGTCCTTGTACGTCACAACCATCTTCTGAATGATCTTCTTAATGTTCTTATTCGCAGCTTCAACAGCCCCATTCATCTTCGGTCTATAAGGAGAAGAATTATGGTGTTGAATCTTGAATTCTTCACAAAGCTCTTTCATCATCTTATTATTCAAGTTCGAACCATTATCACTAATGATTCTATTCGGAACACCATATCTGCAGATAATATTATTCTTGATAAACCGAACCACAACTTGCTTGGTCACATTAACATATGATGCCGCTTCCATCCACTTGGTGAAGTAGTCAATTGCCACAAGAATAAAACGATGTCCATTCGAAGCCTTGGGTTCAATCATACCAATCATATCAATTCCCCACATAGAGAAAGGCCATGGGGAAGAAATCACATTGAGATAAGCTGGTGGCACATGAATCTTATCGGCATACACTTGACACTTATGGCACTTTTTCACATACTTGCAACAATCAGATTCCATTGTCAGCCAATAGTAACCTGCTCTCAACATCTTTTTAGCCATTGCATGCCCATTAGCATGAGTGCCAAAAGATCCTTCATGAATTTCTTTCATTAACATGTCTGCTTCGTGTTTATCCACGCACCTGAGCAAGACCATGTCAAATTTTCTCTTATAAAGCACATTTCCATTCAAGAAGAAATTGCCTGCCAATCTCCTCAAAGTCCTCTTATCTTTATCGGATGCCCCAAGTGGGTATTCCTGACTCTGGAGAAAACATTTAATATCATGATACCAAGGCTTGTCATCATGGACCTCTTCAACTGCAAACACATGAGCTGGTCTTTCAAGTCGCATCACACTGATCATGGGCACATCATTCCACTGGTGCACTTTTATCATAGAAGCTATAGTTGCCAAAGCATCTGCCATCTGATTCTCATCACGAGGAACATAATAGAACTCAACTTTAGTGAAGAAAGTTGATATCTTTCTGGCATAATCTCTATAAGGGATCAAGTGGGGTTGATGAGTTACCCACGTACCCTGGATCTGATTGATTACCAAGGAAGAATCTCCATATACATCAAGATGCTTAATCCTCAGATCAATAACTTCCTCAAGACCCATAATGCAGGCTTCATACTCAGCTTCATTATTGGTACAGGGAAAAGTCAACCTCGCGGCAAAAGGAATATGTGAACCATGGGGAGTAATGATCATTGCCCCAATTCCTCTTCCGCGTGCATTCATAGCACCATTAAAAACTAAACCCCATCGAGATCCAGGCTCCGGCCCTTCCTCAATCAAAGGTTCATCACAATCTTTCATTTTCAAGTACATCACATCCTCATCTGGAAAATCAAACTTGATAGGCTGGTAATCATCAATAGGTTGATGTGCCAAATGGTCAGCCAAAATACTACCTTTTATAGCTTTCTGAGCTCGGTACTCAATATCATATTCTGATAACAACATTTGCCAACGAGCAATCCTCCCAGTCAAAGCAGGCTTTTCAAAGATATACTTGATTGGATCCATTTTAGAGATTAACCAAGTTGTATGATTCAACATATACTGGCGAAGACGCTTTGCACCCCAAGCTAAGGCACAACAAGTTTTTTCAAGCATGGAGTACCGAGACTCACAATCAGTGAATTTCTTACTCAAGTAGTAAATTGCATATTCTTTTCTTCCAGATTCATCTTGCTGACCAAACACACAACCCATGGAATCTTCCAACACAGTTAAGTACATGATCATCGCTCTTCCTTCCACCGGAGGAGACAAAATAGGAGGTTCAAGCAGATATTCTTTGATACTTTCAAACGCCTTCTGACAATCATCTGTCCAGACACAACCTTTGTCTTTTCGAAGCAACTTGAAGATCGGAGCACATGTGGCAGTCATGTGAGAAATAAACCTCGAAATATAATTCAAACGGCCCAAGAATCCTCTTACTTGCTTTTCAGTTCTTGGAGCAGGCATTTCCTGAATAGCTTTCACTTTATCAGGATCAATTTCAATGCCTCTTTGGCTGACAATGAAACCTAACAACTTTCCAGAACGTACACCAAATGTGCACTTATTCGGATTCAAACGAAGCTTAAACTTCCTTAACCTCTGAAACAACTTCAGCAAATGTTCAACATGATCCTCTTCAGTCCTCGACTTAGTGATCATATCATCAACATATACCTCGATTTCTTTGTGCATCATATCATGGAAAAGTGTGGTCATAGCTCTTTGGTACGTCGCACCAGCATTCTTCAATCCAAAGGGCATCACTCTGTAGCAGAATGTTCCCCATGGTGTAATAAATGTGGTCTTTTCCATGTCCTCGGGTGCCATCTTTATTTGATTATAACCGGAAAATCCGTCCATAAAAGAGAACACATCAAACTTAGCCGTATTATCTACCAACATATCAATGTGTGGTAATGGAAAATCGTCTTTTGGACTGGCTTTGTTCAAATCTCTGTAATCAACGCACATTCGAACTTTTCCGTCTTTCTTCGGAACATGCACAATATTGGCCACCCATTCAAGATAAGTTGATGTCACAAGAAAACCTGCATTGATCTGCTTTTGAACCTCCTCTTTGATCTTTACTGCCATGTCAGGATGAGTTCTTCTCAGCTTTTGCTTTACAGGTGGACATTCAGGCTTCAACGACAATCTATGCTCCACAATATCAGTATCAAGACCTGGCATGTCTTGATAAGACCAAGCAAATACATCAACATATTCTCTGAGAAGCTCTATAATCCTCTTCTTAGCATCAGGACCAAGCAATGATCCAACTTTGACTTCTTTCTTATCATCTTCAGAACCCAAGTTGACCATCTCTATAGACTCTCCATGAGGCTGAATAACTTTCTCCTCGTGCACAAGCAACCGAGAAATCTCATCAGGAATCTCTTCAACATCCTCTTCCTCAGCTTCAAACACAGGGAATTCAAAGTTGGGAGAGGGCATAGGATCATTGTTTTCAATGGGTTTATCAATCAATCTGCACAATGATTTTATTTTTATTTTAGAGTATGAACAAAAGTGCAAACATTATGTAGATAAACAACATTATTATTTTGGGTTTTTTATGTTACCATTTTTCAGAATAAAGCAAAAAGGAAAAACACATATGGAAATAACAAAATAACATTTTATTGATGATGATAAAATTTGAAACAAAGCCTGACAAACATCACTTTCACCTTGGGCAGAGTGAAAGGATTTTTGAAAGAAAATAAAACAAATTACTTTGAAGCATGAACAATAAAAGGAACATCAACAGCAATCCAGTTCTGGAAAGTCTTTCCATGCGTAACAAAGTCAGGCATTTCTTCATCTTCATCATCTTCAATGATGGCAGCAGCGGAATGATCGTTGATAAATCCAGCACTTCGGAAACCTTCCTGAATATTCTTCGGGTCATTGAGAACCACGCCTGGTGCAAAGCCGATACCAAATCCTTCCTTGTTGTCGACAGCATCAAAAACTCGTCCCCAACCGTCAGATTGTCTAGTTTCAAGCACGCGCAGAGCATCCTTGAAAGAAGACATAGGCATGGCGTTCTTCTTAGCAACATTATCCACAACAGAAAGAGCTTGAAATGAAGTTCCCACCTCTTCTTCAGCATTAATATAGGAGAAAGAAGACAAATTGCTCACAAGCATCGCCCTTTCACCTCCAATGGTCACCAACTTCCCCTCTCTTACAAACTTCAACTTCTGATGAAGAGTTGATGTCACAGCTCCTGCCTCATGAATCTAGGGTCTTCCGAGGAGACAACTGTAAGCGGGACGTATATCCATTACTTGAAAAGTAATTTTGAATATAAACGGTCCAATAAGAATAGGAAGATCCACTTCACCAATCACTGTCTTCTTCGATCCGTCAAACGCTTTCACAATAATCCCACTATGCCTCATGGGAGCACCTTGATACGCAAACTTTGACAAAGTCGACCTTGGCATCACGTTCAGAGAAGATCCAGTATCCACTAGCACCTTAGACATAACATCTTCCTGACAGTTCACTAAAATATGCAAAGCCAAGTTATGATTCCTTCCTTCTTCAGGCAAATCATCATCACAAAAACTTAAATTGTTGCACGATGTGATATTAGCCACAATACTATCAAACTAATCAACAGTCACATCATGGTCAACATAAGCTTGATCAAGAATCTTCTGCAAAGACTGCCTATGAGCCTCAGAGCACATCAAGAGTGATAAAACTGATATCTTCGACGGAGTATGCAACAACTGCTCAGTAACGTTGTACTCACTCTTCTTTATCAATTTTAGCACCTCATCTTCATTATCACCAGGTTGGCCTGATTGGGCAACAACATCCATAATCTGTTTACTCGCACTTGTATCTTCAACTCTCTTCGGAGGATCTGAAGCATACACTCTACCACTTCGAGTAACCTTTGTCACATCAGCAATTCTAACTACAGACTTTGGAGTAGGAATATGAACTTCCCTACCATTTTCTATCATCGTAGCATTATACCGGTACGGAACAGCTTTATCAGACTCATATGGCACTGGACCAGGAAAATTAATCACCAATGGAGTAACAACATTTTTGCGAATATCGAAAGAAATAACCACCCTCTCAGGAACAACTCTCTCAGGAAGATTGAACTGAGGCATAATAACATTCACTTCATTCTCATACTCATCTCTTTTTGCTGTCACTTCAATCAACTTATCATCCATTATCTTTTGAATGTCTCTCTTAACAATCACGCAACCACGAGGATTCACCGAGCAGATGCAACATCCAGCATAATCGTGATCAATATCGTGATATTCACTTAAGAAAGCATGCATCTCAACCAAAGATCTTCGAATATGACGGACCTCATAGATTTTGAACAAACCAGGACAACCATCAACCATATTCACAGATGCATTACCATGCTTTGGCAACGGATTTTTCTGCACATTTGGATTAACATCATTGAAATACAGAACATTGTTCCTCATCAATTTCTGTACTTCAAACTTCAATGGATAACAATTCTCAACATTGTGCCCCGGGGCACCTTTATGAAAAGCACAGCGAGCCTCTGGCTTATACCACCATGGAATAGTCTCTGGAACTGGAGGTGGAGGACGTGTTTGCACAAGATTCTTTGCAATCAAAGATGGAAGCAAGTCCGCATACAACATCGGAATAGGATCAAAACTTGGCTTAGCCCGAACCTGTTGATTACCACCTTGTTGCATAGAAGGTTGTTGATAACGAGGCTGATACTTTGGAGCTGTTGGCGCAGTTGGAGCCGCATTAATCATTGGAGTTACAGAAGCTACATGTTGTGAATGGAAATTCCCACGACCATGAGGTCTTCTATAACTTTCACGAGACACAACATATGTCTCACCTTCTTTCTTTTTCCCAAAGTTGAACCTTCTAGAGCTTGAGCCATTGTTATTCTCTTGACTTAACCGTCCCTCACGGACACCTTCTTCTAAACGCATCCCCATACTCACCATTTCAGTGAAATCAGAAGGAGCGCTTGCTATCATCCGCTCATAATAAAAAGAACCTAAAGTCTTCAAGAAGATCTTCGTCATTCCTTTTTCTTCCAGTGGAGGAACAATCTGGGCTGCCAGCTCGCGCCATCTCTGCACATATTCTTTTAAAGTCTATTTGTCCTTTTGGGACATAGCACGAAGCTGATCTCTATCTGGTGCCATATCAACGTTATACTTGTATTGCCTCACAAAAGCTTCTCCCAAATCATTGAAAGTCTTGATTTGGCTATTATCCAAACTCATATACCACCTCATGGGTGCACCGGTCAAACTATCCTGGAAATAGTGAATCAGCAACTTATCATTGTCGGTCTGAGCAGACATCTTTCTAGCATACATAGTCAGATGACTCAACGGACAAGTGTTGCCTTTATACTTCTCAAACTCAGGAAACTTGAACTTGTAAGGAACTTTAACATTAGGGACCAGACAAAGATCATATGCATCTTTTCCGAACAAATCCTTATGCTTCAAGGCTCTCATCTCCCTCTGTATCTCAACAAAGCGTCCCTGGAAATCATCAAGTCTTTCAGCCACTCCAGCGCCTTCACTGGGCTCAGCATGGTAAATCATTTCATTATGGTGCGGAATAGTGTGCATCACAGGCGGTGCAGTAGTCATAACTGGAGGAAGAGTAGTCCACACTGGTGGGATAGTATTAAATGCAACAGTCTCAGGAGGAGGAGGACGATAACCAGCAGGAATAAAATCAACCGGCATGCCCCAAGGTGTGCTAGCAGGCATACGATAGCGAGGAAAGATAACAGTTTCAACAGGAATTGATGCGGTAACAATCTCGGAGATGACGGTATTCTGAACAGGAGAATTATGAAGAGGTGGCTGATTCTGAGCAGCCACCAAGCTTTCCATCATAGCAGAAACTCTTTCCAAGATTTCCCTCAGATAAGTAACCTCTTCGCGCAGCTCGCGATTCTCTTGTTGTAAAGTTTCCATCACCTTTCTCCAATTAGCTCGAGTATCAAATCGGTGAGTCAGCTTGACAGGAGAACTGAATGAAGACCAAGAAACAACATAAAATCCCTGGAGAACACTCAAAAAGCAAGACAAATGCGGATATGATGCATGGTATGCGTATGCAAATGCAAAGATTTCAAAGGACTATAAGATAACTTGCAATATTTATAAAGAAACGCTTTTTGAAGTACTAAAAAAAAACTCATTCTCATTAAAATCAAAGTAAGGATTACAAGTGAAGTACAAGCCTCAATAATCCTAATACATGAGAGAAAAATAAACTAGGCCTAGGGAATCATATCCGAAGAAGTTCCGAATCCTGGCTGATACTTCATGCGAATCCTCTTGATCTCTTTCTTGTACCGATCTTCCATGTCTTCCTTATCTTTCACCAACTTGTCAACAATGGCCTTCCAAGCACCAGATGTAGGAGGAATGGTCGATTGAGTACTAGAGGAAAATAAATCCTCTCTTGGCCTCTTCGTAACACGCCGCTCAAGTAACTCAATAAGATCATCCTTCTCCTTCAGTTGCTCTTGCATCGTAGTCTTCTCAAGTAGCCATTCTTCTTTCTCTTTCTTCATCTTGTCTAACTCTTCTTGAAGAGCCACCTTCTCATCAACGGGAGGTAGAAAAGCGGACAATGGTAATATGGGAAACAAAGGCTCCTCAGGTGGATAAGGCATCTTGAGCTTGGAAGCCCTAGATCGAACCCACTGGATGTAACATTCGGAAGGAGCAAGGTGTTGTCTTCCCAATTGACCTTTCTCTTTCCGATGAACCATATGCCAAGAATGAGCAATCCTTTTCTTCATTTCTACATGATCAGCACCATTAAGAAAGAAGAAACGGGATAAGGAAAGATTGTTTGGTATGTCCTTCAAACAATATCCCGACTGTCGCCTAGCAAGAATAGGGTTGTAGCTAATTCCCCCACGTGTACCAAGAAGAGGTACATTAGGAAATTCTACACAACTATCAATAAGCACTCCAGTATCATAATGAGAACAATACCATGTCATATCCTTATGAGAAAGTGACATAATCCTTTGAGACCATCTTCGATTCTCTCTATTATCCTTGAAGACATCGGATTTCGGTAGGTGCGAAATAAACCACCTATAGAGAAGAGGCGCACAACACACAATCTCTCCATCACCTTTGGAAGTCCTATAATGAAAAGCATGATACATATCTCCAAGCAAAGTAGGTACCAGATTCTTCTTCAAGAAAATCGGAATAGCACTCTCATCCACAATACCATCTAAGTTAGGAAACAAGACAATCCCATAAATGAGCAAAGCAAGAATAGCCTCAAATGCATCCTTATGACCCAAAGTAAGTGAAGTAGAAACTTTCCCTATCAAGAACTTAGCATTAATACCACAAACACTCCCTTTTGGAAGAAACTTCCCATTAAGATCGGACTCCTTAAGAAAAAGGGCTTTGGCGATGACCTTGATAGTAAGCTCCTTCTCTAGACCACTAAAAAGAAATTCCTTGTCCAAAATAGGTAAACCTATCCAATGAGAGTACTCCTCCAAAGTCGGCACAAGCTGATAATCAGGAAAGGTGAAACAATGATGCAACGGATCATAGAACTGAGCTAAGGTAGGGAGAATCCCCTCAGGTACATCGGTGTCCAACATAAACAAAAGCTTCCCATGACATTTCCGGAACTCCTGGGTATCAATAACCAATGCTCCTAGCTTTCTCAACTCTACTACATTAGGATTCTTGAAGGTGTACTTCTTTGTGTTCCTCCTTTCAAAATTCATAGCCATGGACATCTGAAATTTTGCAAAAGTTACTTATGAGTCCTTTGAAATCTTAAACACAATGCTCATGAATGCATGATGGCATGTATGCAACAACCACAAACAAGATTACACAAAACACACGGGCTTAGGTTCCGAGTCAAGAGCACGAAGTCAAGGTAACAGAACACCAACCCACACATGTAAGTACTAAGGTTTTGTCTTCATTGTACCTGCAGAAAACCAAAAGGGTGCTAACAGAGGTTCCCGGAGTTAACAACCATCTTTAGAATATTATCAGTACGTTGGATTACTCCCCAACCGATAACATTCTTAAAATAGACCTCGTCCGAGTGTAGTATCGCGTGACAACCACCTTAGGTTTACACCCAGACAGTTTCCGCACTACGTTCCTAAATTGGCTTGGATGGGTTAAGGGTTCTACGGTCCTCAGTATGATCAGCTCAAGGTCGGAAAATAATGCCACGTATGATTACTCATCATGACATTGATAGTCCAAGAGAGCCTAACCGAGTGGAGATTATCAAATTGATATAGCTTTGGACTACTCCATCGCTTATCGCTTCGAATATCGCCGTCCTATCATAAGTTCCACTCAGATCCGGGTTAGAATCTATCTCACACAGAGGATCACCAAAACCGAAACGGAACAAACAAATAACAAACAAATCAAACCAAAGCAATAAATAAATCAAAGTAGGCCGAATCCACTTAGAGATTACTCCCCAGCAGAGTCGCCACTTTTTTGTAGCGGTAAAATCATGAGTGTAAGCTATTGATTAACTTAACTCAAGGTAAACAGAGTCGCCACCGCGCTTTTATTTTTATTCCAAAAGGAAAAAAGGAAAAAAAGCGAATAAAACCTAATGAATCTAAAAGCAAAGGCTAAAAGAAACAAACAGAGAACGGGTAAGGGGATAGGTTACAAATTGGGAAGGTTTTACGCATCCAAAATATCCATGGTACTCCACGGGAGCCCTTTGACATATTTACTGCTTTTTTGGTTTGAAATTGGTTTGCTTGAAGAAGATTGAAGGGATGAGAAGAAGAATGTTTTTTAAGATTTTTGTGTTTGAAGAGGTTTTAACGCCTCATGCCTACGTACCCACAAAGTGCAATGCGAGATCAAAACCTCGTAGTTCGTGGTACAAAATTTGAAAAGAAACAATGAGTTGAATGGATTTTAAAATGTAGAGATAAGTCGTCATTCTTTAGCGAATAATTCCGCTAGAAATAATGAATCATATCTAAACATATGAAAAGAAAAGTGCACAAAGGCACAAAAACAATTGAGTGAGTTTTGGATTTTTTAAAGTATTTAAGAAAAGAATTTTGATATATTTACATGGATTAGCATTTATTAAGAAAATAAAGTGAAAAGGATAAAATCACTTGACCTAAGTCAAGGTTTGATTATGAAAACATTTGAAGTTTGAAAACAAAGAAGATTTTTGAAATAGGGAAAAGATTTGAAAATTTAAGAAGTGGGAGGAGATGAAGTGACTATCCTAATACTTGAATTTAAAAGTTAAGAGAAGAGCGATCAAACCATATTATGAACATTTCTTCAAAGTAAACGGAATTCCATCTTCATAGACAAATGAGGTTAATTCGAGGCCAAGGTCTTCAACCAATCACAACTTGAGCAAAGGGAGAGATCCTAAAATCTAAGTCCAAACTCCAATGCTAAGGATAGTGGCCATAGTCCGAAATTAAAAGTCACAAGTCTTTTAGGTGTTTAATCCATTATTAATGTTTTTGTGTCCAAATGGACAAAAGAAAAATCACAAACAACAATATAAACATAAACAATATGATAGATGATATAATATGATAATAGCATAATAAAAGAGATAAGGAGCGAGAAATTGAAATAAAGAGGATAAGGTGCGAGAGATTGAATTTAAATGGTTAGTATATTAATAGTATGATAATATTTACATATAAATGGTATAATGAACTTAATCAAACACAACCACAAAAGATAACAAAAAATTAGAGGCAACTGGATCCAAATGGATCTTATTCCGAATTCGGGACAAATTTAGGTCTATGTTAAGCAATCGCCGAGTAATTTACGAAGTAATTACCCTACAAATGAGACCGACCACCACCAATTAAGGTGGAAAATATTTGTATTAATACATGTTAGAGAAATGATATAGTGGATCATTCTCCGAAAACATGTCGCACAAAAAGAAAAAGAACAGTCTAATCTTAATCGAGATTTTCGTTGAATTATCGAATGCAACCTATCACGATCCCAAAGTATGGAGAATGATCCAAATGATCATTCATCCATAGATTTGAAATAATGAAGGTTAAACATATTCGAAACTCAACAATCTACGAATCAGAGATTTTCATCGACCAAAAAATAAAAGAATAAAAGGAAATGGAAAAAAGAAACATAAATTTAAAATGAGCTCCATCAAAAAAACAATTAGAAAAAAAACCTTTATAAATTTCTTTTTCTAAAACTTTTTCTTCAAAAAAACCTTTAATAATATTCTAATAATATCATTAACCTCAAGATTTATTTACTTTTTTCTTTTTTTCCTTTTTTAAAACAAACATAAACAAAATAACAAAGAAAAAAAATAAAAAAAACAAATGAGGGGAGGGGAATCCGCGGGTCAATGGTGGAAAAAGAGACCTATCTAATGGCACCTATCTAATGGCCTTAAGGCCCCAAACAAAGCCAACAGTTTATTAAAAAAAATACAAAAGAACATGAAAACAAAGGCCTTATTCTTCTTCATATAAAACAACCAGCGGCTGAAAAACAGGGGATAAACACCACATTCTCACGGCATCTACCTTCAGAGAAGAAGAAGATTACGGCGGCCTCTCAATCGCGGATCTCTCTTTCTCAAATCGTCGATCTCTTCCACTGATTCCGATTTGGCTTTATGTTTTAGGTAAATGATGAATGAATTTCGCAAGGGTTTTGGAATTGGGATGAAGATGAGAAGATTTTGTTTGGATTTTGACAGAAGTTTTGGGGGCTTTTGAAGCTTGAGGAAATTGTGAAGGAGATGGGTAATTTATAGAAAGAAAATGGTGGAAGTGGGATGTTATTTTGTTCAATTTCTCACTGTGTTTGGGGTGTTCACGGAAGTCTCGCTTCAGCTGCGTTTTATGGCTTGTGTGGATGCGTTTTGATGTGAAGTGAAGGCGTTTTGCGAGTCACGGAATCTGCGTTTTCCATTCGAGAATTCTGCGTTTTATTCACAGCCTTGCTGCGTTTTGGCTTTCGCAAATCTTGCGTTTTGGCGGAGGTATTCCGCGTGCGTTTTTCCGTTTTGCTGCTGCGTTTTGTGTGTATCTGTAATGCGTTTTAATGCTGCTGTTTTTCACTTTGCGATGCGTTTTGTGTGCAGGCTTGGACCTGGAAAGCTGCTGCGTTTGGGCTTGGTACGACTGGAGGTATGAAGTTGTCACGTGCGGATGGGAAAAGTTGGATGATGTTTGGCGTGGGATGGTTTTATGGTTGCGGCATGACTTAGCTAGAGGGTCTTGTGGCTGGCGCTGGGAGTTTGACTTGCAGCTTGTGTTGTTCGCGTTGTAATTTTCTTCGGCTAAAGGTGTGAAGTCTTGGCTTGCGCGTGTGGCTGCAGTTTGGATGAAGAGTCTTGTGGTGACGTGTTGTACGGTTGAGGCTTGGCTTGGAAAAGTATTGTTCACGTGACGAGCTGCGTGTGAAGCTGACTGCTGAAGCTTTGTAGAAATCACGTGTGTGGTGCGTTAAAGGCTGAGAGTAGCTGGATTTAAGTGGCTTCATCATTTTTCTTTTACTTGTGATAAAAAGACATGAAGTATGCCAATGGGCTTTATTTTTTTCTTAATGAAGTTTATGAAAAAAAAAAATGGGCTTAATTGTTAAATGGACTTGAGTTTTTTTTTTTGTGGTAAGAATATGATTTAAAAGATGAATAATAAAAAAAAATGGATTATGGAAATTGAAAAATGGGTATAATGAATATTTTGTGAAATGGATAAAAAAAAATTATAAGTAGAATGTCTTTTGGAAATTGATAGTGAATAATCGAAATAAATCGGGTGGCAAAAAGAAGGATATCAAAATATGAATGGATATAGATAAAATTTTGAAAAAAGAATTGGATGTGAAATAATGGAAATGGGTATGAATTTTTTTACTTTAAGCCCACAACCAACTCTTGACTTTTTGCACAAGCCAACTGATGAAAACAACCATTACTGAACCACTGAACAACTTGCCAATTCAACCACAATCACTGTCATCGTCTGAAAATTCCCCTGATAATTCGAATCTATGCTGAGGAAAATAAATCCTCAGATGAATCACTGATGAACTGGTGAACTAATGAACACTGAAGATTCAAACCAAACTTCACACGCAACATTGTTCGATAAAACCGATGACTTTCACACACAACACAACTTGAACTTTTGAACCATACTGCCTGAGAAATAAACCCCTGGTACACATAACATGCAGTTGAAACAATCCTTTGATAGTTTTACCAATATTAGGTCAAACATCCATCTGAAATCGAATTGTGACTGAACAAACGCATCTGAATTGAAATCACTGTCTTATCTTTGAAATCCTACAACACAGAGAAGAAGAAGAAGAACACTGCAATTAATTTTTGGTATTTTGGTTAGAAGTTAATAAATATAAACAAATAATGCAAGTAAAAAAAAACACGGTGATCCCCTGCGAAGCATAGACCCTTCATCTGAGGAGAAACTGAGAAAAAGTGCGATCTTGTTTGTATGCAAAAATGCAGATGAAATGCGAAGAAATCTTAGGGCAAAAATTAGGGTGTTACACCCCCTACAAAACAAATGTTAGCATGGTAAACATGACAAAAAATAAGGTAAACAATACCAAATTAATTCCCAAGGGAACTAGGACCTAAATTAGACTCAATCTAAGGTTTAGTGAACCTAAAGGCAACGCAATGCAAAATTCAGCAGCCTATAACAGCTACCAAATGCAAAAATAGCAATGAAATGCCATGTAACACACAATCAACTTTTTACAGTACATACACAACATGCAAAGTAGGTGTAAAAAGTCACAAACAACATGAACTACACAACAAGCAACATACATTTCACAACTCATATATGCAAAGACAACTATGAAATGTAAAATGGAACTTTGATTATTTTCATTTTTAATGCACAAATTCAATCATGAAATGCTCAATTAACATGAATATGGATCGAGCGAATGCTTGAATGTCATAATTATTTTTTAGGGATTATGCAAGAATGCACCACATGATTTATTATGCAACAAGTATGCCAAATATGACACGTGAACATGGCATATGAACATAATGAACATTGATCATGAATATGCAGCACGATACATCAACAAGAATGCCAAGCTTAATGCAAAATTCAGAATTGAATTGATGTGAATGATGTGATCAAACATGCAACCAAAATGCAACCAAATGCACATACATACATGGTTATGTGAAATGCAACATATATATTGATACAATGAAATGCAAATGAGTTAACGAAATGTGCGAAAGATGCAAAAACAGAATGCAATATGATTATTTACATGACAAAAGGTGCATGGACATAGCAACAATATGCAATAAGTCAATTCATGCACAAACGAACACATAAACACAAAATATTCTAAATGGACGGAAGCGTGTCGAAACGACTCGAAATGGAGGAATGAGATGTCGAAACTAATCTTGAAAGTTCCCTAAAATCAGGACATATCAATCTATGGTGGTAAAGGGAGAAGTAATGCCCAAGAAAATGAGGGAAAAAGCACTTCTTGCAATCGACTTATTTTCTAAAGCTCCTAATGCAACTATTATCTAGTGAGCACAAATTTTATACCTAAAAGCCATAATCTAAACCTTAATGGC
Organism: Lathyrus aphaca; assembly: GCA_963966055.1. NCBI lineage: Eukaryota > Viridiplantae > Streptophyta > Magnoliopsida > Fabales > Fabaceae > Lathyrus > Lathyrus aphaca. The sequence continues at coordinate 247,903,556 of OZ014520.1, forward strand.
ACCTAGAATAAGCTATAATTCTAACTACGAACAAACAAAGTGATCAAATCGTAATCAAGACGAAATTAAACGGTTAAACGCATACACAACGATAAACACACGAAGAATGCCGTCATGGCGAGATGAAGAGAATAAGTTAAATCGAGAAGCATATTTAGATCACCAACCTACGAAGCGGAGGATTTCTTCGGTGAGTGTTGCGATATAGATCAGAATGCAAATGGAGAAGAAAATCGGAGAGTCGAAGCTTCGATCCGCGAACACGCAAAATAAATGTGGTGGATGACGCTTCTTGATGAACACTTGATCAATAACCTCCAATAAGCTCAAAACTCTTCCAAAATCAGAATTGATTCTTTAAATAAGCTTCACAATGAGATGATTGCTGAAGGTTTTAGCTTCAAGTTCTTCAAATTCCAATGAAGAATTTGAAGAACTTCTAGGAAGAAGCTTTGGTGAGAGGTTGAAAATGGTGGAAAAGTTTGAGAGAAGAATGAAAGAGATGAAGTGAAAATGATGAAGAATAGTGAAAAACAATGAGAGACTAGCTTTGGGATGAAGTGGGTTTATATAACGTATAGGCTTGGCATGAGGTTTGGGAATGGAGTTAGGTTAGGTTTGGAGTTAGTTAGGGTTCTAGAGAGTTCTAGAGTGTTCTTCGGAATATTCTTTAGAATATTCCTTGGAAGGTTGTAGAAAACTCTAGAATGTGGTAGAGTAATCCAAGGGAAAAGGAAATGTAAAGAGTGTGGAACAAGTGTGAAGAGTGTGGAACAAGGCAAAGGAAAGGAGAGGAAAAAGTGGAGGGAAATGGTGAGAGAGAAGAAACTGAAAAAACAGAAAAACACAGGCTTATGTATCGATACGAAACTCGTATGTATCGATACATGTTAGTTATATAACATGTATGAGCCGATACATAGATGTATGCATCGATGCATACTGAAGCTTTGGTTATTTCCAGCAAATTAATTCAATCATGCATCGATACATACCACAAATGTATCGATACATAATGAAGCATGTATCGATACGAAACTAGTATGTATCGATACAATTTTTTTAAAATATTTTTTCGACCATTTCTTGATCAAAATTGGTACATGGGACTCTTGTGACCCTTTGCACAATGTTGTGAAGACATACTGCCCCTTTTTGTTGCTTTTGGATGACCCTTAATTGCTTCAACCACTGATCACAAGCCTCACCTCAGCTATGATGAATATGATGCAATGTTTTTGGTTGTGATATTACTTTGAGTATGCTAAATGCTATGCTAGATGTTATGCAAAATGAGAGGGAAAATTTTGGGGTGTTACATGAGGGAGAAAGAGAGCTTGGTAGTCAGGCAACCCATTGGGTGGTCGGTGCCGAGGAAGAGGAAACAAAGAGGTGACGTGTTTTGGAATTTGTGCCAATTTAATGCCTCTGGAGGCTAGTCTAGGGACTAGCGTATATGCCATGATTGCCTAGGGATAAGGGTCACGCCTAAATGCACGTGTTCCCAATCCTATAGATATGGGAAGCCTCTTCATTTTCACACTTTTCTGCTCTGCTTCCTTGCTCGACGTCACTTCTGTTCTCCGACCACCACTTGCAACTGTCAACCACCGCGAACCTACTTCCGACCACCGTGCGACTTTCTCTCAAAACCATTCTAATCATGCCTCAAGCACCTAATAAGAATTTTTATCCGTTTATGTCTTAATTTTTTCTATGAGTAGACATGCATGTGGTTAGGTTTTGGTTTTAGGAGGTAGATTATGGTAATCTAGATAATCCCTTAGGCTGTTGTGGTGACAAACTGTTTTCTGGTGGCGAATCGCCCTCCCATGGTTTCTCACGAGTGCCTTGGTTGTGATTGTGGCGCTGCTTGCGCCGAAGCCCTAACCTGCGTCAAGCGGTGGCTTTGGTTGAAGTTCACCCGGAGTCATGGGTTCGGGGACAGTAGCGACCATTTGGTCGTTGCGAGGTCCCTTCCTTGTCATGCGTTTTATTGAGCGTGGTCGACCGTTTTAGGTATGTAGACCCCTTGAGGGCTTTGGTCGGGGACCTCGTCTCCTGACTGTCACACGCCCTTTCACTTGATAGGTAGTGGAAGGGTGGATTTGATGCCTTGATCGAATTCACTGACGCCTTTCCTCTACTTTTCAGGTGAAAGAGTGCTTGTCGACCCGTACAACATCTCGTCCGAGGAAGTTACACGGGAGGATTCAGGTTCCTCTGCTACTGACCCGAGCGATTCTGACAGTTCCTCCAAGGACTCTGAAGTTACCGAGGTGGGTGATAAAACCATAACTTCTAGGGGAGCGGCAGGTACTCAAGAGGTTTCCGATGAAGAAGAAAAGGTCCTGGCGCCCGAAGAGTGGGTAATGAAGGACCTGCTGGACAAGGTTTCAAGTTACGCTCGACCGCAGACGGAACCGTTTCCCGAGGTGGGAGACCCCGCGCATTGGGTCGTGACGTACCCTAGAGATGATGACAGGATCTACTCCGATTTCAGAGGGACAAAGTTCTCAATGTATGACTACGTCTTTACAACTCTGGGGGTCAGACTGCCGTTCAGCGACCTGATCTGCTTGATGTTAGGCCATTTGGGGGTGGCGCCCTCGCAGTTGCATCCCAACTCTTATGCTTTCATGAGGGCGTTCGAATTGACGTGCACACACCTTGGTGCTAGGGCTACTCTCCCTCTCTTCTTCCGGCTTTTCTCTCTGCAACGCCAGGTTGGGATAGGAGGTGCTCGGAAGGGCCTTATCTTGTTCAAGCAGCGGGCCAAGATCTTCAAAGCACATTCGGAATCCATCCGATTATTAAAGGATGACTATTTCCTGGTTGAACCGGCGACCACAGAGGCAACCAGGTCAATCAACTTCCTCGGGACCGATACTGACACGAATGGGGTGCCCAAGCTTGAGGCCCAAGGGAGGAAAATCCCTCGACGAATTTGGATTTTCACTATGACACGCCGGTGAGTGAGTTCGTCCAGGTTGGGGACAGACTGAATGAAGACGACGGGGCCAACTTTGAGGAGTTACGCAAACTGGTGGCATCCTTCACTCCTATCATGATGCTGGGAGAGGCCGTGGAGCGTCCCCTAATCGACGTAACGACGCTCCTTGCTTGTAAAAATAGGCAGGAAGTGTCCGAATTTTTTGGTATTCGTAGTCGTATCTAATTTTACTTTCGTCTTATGATTTGTGTGTTTGCAATGCTCGGTACTGACTTTCTTTCCTTTCGTCTTTTGCAGCTTCTATGACCAAACCTCGGGACAAGATCCAGGAAAAGCTAAGGCAGAACAATAAAAGGAAAATCAAGACGGTCCAAACCTGGCTGACAGGAAATGCTACGAGCGGCTCGGGCCCGACCGCTCAGGGCTCTCCGGGCGTGACCTCGACCTCCCAAATGAAGTGGAAAAAAGGCGGCACGACCGTCATGGACCTGACCACCAATGCATCGCCCAAACCCAAATTTGGCATGCCTCCCTGCTTTGTGAAGCATAATTATTTTGAGGACACGACTCTGGAGGTCCAACGGGCGGATATTTTGCATGTCGAGAATATGGATCGCCCTGCTCGAAGACTGTCACTAGCACAGGACGCTAGCGTCGTCATGAGAGTCATGACCATGGGATCGATGTTGGTCGAAGGGAACCCGAGCATGAGCGGGAAGTCAATCGTTTGAAGTCCCTCCTGGCGGCATCTAAAGAGAACGCTAAGAAGGCTGCTGAGGAGGCGACCAAGTCGCTCAAAGAGCATGCGAAGGTGATAGCCAAGCTGGAAGTGGACAAGAGGAAGGCGCTCGATCATAACAAAAGGCTAAAAGATGCCTTTATGCCCAAGGAGGATGAGGATGAGGACACCAAGGGCCTGCTGACTCGGGCGCACTTTCTTGCTAGGTTGGACCAGGATTTGGAGGAGCTGCGGGAGTCGACCAAGTTGAGTTTCCAGAATGTTTTTGATCAGATTAAGGTACTCCATCCATAAATGGTTCTCGATACTGATTGGATCAACTATCTATACAAGGTCGAGGAAGGTCAGATCGTCGTCCCTGACGACATGATCGTTGTTGAGACTCAGCCCAACGAGCATGTCCAGCCTGTCTATACTGAGGGCCAACCTATCCAGAGTGAGGGTCATCCTGATGCTCGCATGGAGGAGGGTAATTAGTCCGGCCTGCGTGTCGTTACATTGTAATTTTGTTTTTGCTCGGGGACATGGTCCCCGTTTAATGTAATTCTGAACAAGTCGTCCCTTCGGGGGCGCAACCTTTTAATCACAATTTCCGACCTTGGCGGTTGTTTGTTATTTCTGCAGTGTTTCTATTGTTATATATAACTGCTCGTCCGTCGGAGGACCTTTATCTTGAATGTATGATTTTTTCACTAAGTATTTTATGCTCGACACTTGTTTGGCCGTATTATATATGCAAATTTAGGCGTGATGCTAAAATACATAAATATGAGGACTTGCTCAAATATGGGGTAATGCTCGTTAGAAGGCGTGATCCTTTGGTTTGGGGAACCGAACATGTGTGCGGAAGCTTGCTCCGATGCGGTGCCCAAGTCAAGATTATGGCTCAGGCTCCGGGGCTTGAACGTCCCATCGTGAGCTGGGGTTCTTCCTGGTCGTGGTACTTAGTCGACGACGGATGTAATGCCCCGAAAATCTAAATTTAATTATTTAATCATTTATTTAATTAATTTAGAAAAATTGGAGAGTTTGGATTATTTTGAGAATTTTGGAGAAAATAAGTATTTTTATATAATAAGGATAAATAGTGTTTTATTATGCTATTTTATTATTATTATTAAAAATATATTAAAGAAAAGGGTAAGGTGGTCTTTTTGTGAAATTATGAGGGTAAAGTGGGAAAAGGCTAAACTGGGATAATATGTCTAAAGAAGAGAATACGATCAGTTTCTCATTTGGTTGTTTTCTATCGTGTTTGGGAAGTGCTCTGAAGAAAGGAGAAGCTCAGAGTCAGGAGACTGTGGAGAACCCCAAAGAAGAGTGTAAAACGTCGAAATTCTCTAAGGTATGGGGAGTTTTCATAATCTATGATAAATGTTTAGGAATTGGAATATGAATGGATTAGAATGGTATGAGTTTTTGGGGTTTTTGGGGTTTTGAGTTAGGTTGAGTTTTATGAGAAATCTTGATGAATTAGAGTGATTGGAATGAGTTATAATCATATATTTGTTTGTATAATTGTTGTCTTGATGTTGTTGAGGTTTAATTGATGTTTTTGAATGGTTTTTGAGTGTTATGATGTGAAACCCGTAATGGGGTTTGGGGGTTTTTGGTGTTGGGACTGTCTGCAATTGTATAGCAGAGAACTGCTGGAAAACGTGCGTTAACCGGTTAACGCTATGGGTTAACCGGTTAACACTGTTGGGACAGCAAATTTTATTTCTTTAAAAATTCATATCTTTTAAACCGTAAGTCCGATTCGCATTCCGTTTGAAGCGTCGGAACGAGTACAAACTGAACTTTATTTTGATGAATAGAAACGAGAAAAATGCAACAGTTTTTGATAAATGAATTTGTGAAATAACCTTATAATTACCTTATAAATTACCGGGTACGGGTTAATTCTTGATGTGTCAGAGTGGTTAGAAAACCAGTGTTCAGGGTGTAATGTCATGATGATATATATGAATATTTGATGGTTGTTTTGCTGATTGAAATGAATGATGCAAATTATTTTGGCGAATTTTCTTGATGTAGCGCATCATTGCATTTCATAACATTCACGATGGGGCTTCGGCCTATTTATTTGCTTCAATCCCATTGTGTGGATTGAAGTGTCTCGATGATTATGGTGTGCTCCCTTGTGGAGGGTTGATGGTCATGTATCCATCTCATGATGAAAATGGTACCACATGCATATTGCATATCAGGATGTTAGAATTGCATATTCTGGATGAATTTCATGATTCTGTTGGTGTTGATTGATTTCATGATAGTGTTGTGGTTGTTGCTGAATTTTGTAGTTGACGATGTCATGATATGTGTTCTAATTTATTTATGATTCTATATTCTTGTACGTTTATGATATGTTATCATTACTCACCCTGCCTGCTTGGAAATGTTTCCTCCTTCGTGGGTAACTTGCATATGTCGAAGAATAGTCCTGCAGTGCAATAGGAGTAATTCATGAGTCTCGGAGCGTGCTTTAGTGCTCCTTATGAGAGGTTCTGGTTTATGTGTCCTGCTCTGTGTCATGTAACACTGGGACGAGTTTTATTCTGTTAACTGTTTCAGTTGTGTTATTATTGGATAAATGTTTTCCATTTTATGATGTTAAATTAAGGATGGTGAAAATGATTTTTTATGAAGTTTTGAATTATGAAGTAAAATTCCGCTGTGAAATGTTTATGATATTTTGATGTTGATTAACCCGTGTTACGGGACAGGACACTGTTTTATTGATTTTGATGATATGTAATACCCTTTTTTATGATTACTTTGATATTATTTAGATATTATGTTTTGGGGTAGAAGGGTGTTACATTAGTGGTATCAGAGCAGGTCGGTCTGTCCGGCCAAGTCTTGTTGTTGTCAGACAGTTGTCAAGTCGTTATTTATTTAACGATTATTCTCTTCTGATGTGGTAAGTGTTGTGCAAAATGGCTGGAAACAACTCGCGTGCTCTCGCTGATGCTATTGCAGCTCTTGCCCAGACTACTGCTCGAAACAATGCGCATGATGAGTTTCGTGCATTGGAGAAGTTCCAGAGGAATAATCCACCTGTGTTTGAAAGAACTCATGACCCGGCGAGCGCACAGAAGTGGCTCAAGGCAATTGAGAAGATTTTCAGAGTGATGGCGTGTGCTGATGCGCAGAAAGTTCAATTCGGAACTCATATGTTGTCTGAAGAAGCTGAAGACTGGTGGGATAATACTCGTCAGCGTCTCGAGGATGAGGCTGTTGTGGTGACTTGGACTGTATTTAAGGCGGAGTTCCTTAAGAAGTATTTTCCGGAAGATGCTCGTGGTAAGTTGGAGATAGAATTCCTTGAGCTGAAGCAAGGAAACTTGACTGTGGCAGAGTATGCTGCCAAATTTGAAAGGCTGGTGAAGTTTTGTCCTCACTACAACAGGGCAGATGCTGAACTTTCCAAGTGCCTTAAGTTTGAGAATGGACTGAGACCTGAAATTAAGCAGGGAATTGGATGCCAACAAGTTCGTAAGTATGCAGAGTTAGTGGATAAGAGTCGTATTTATGATGAAGACAGCCGAGCTCGGTCAGCTCACTATAAACAGCTGAGCGAGAAGAAAGGCAAGAGTCAGTATAGAGGAAAACCTTATGTGACTACTGGTGATAAGGTGAAGCAGAAGGCATATGATGAGAAGAAGCAAAGTAGGGGAGCTGCTAATGTATCTGTTAAATGTTACAAGTGTGGAGAGGCAGGTCATAAGGCCGATGTGTGTACCAGCAGAGTTATGAAATGTTACCGTTGTGGCAAGCTTGGGCATAAGGTGAGTGATTGTCCTAATGAAGGCCCAACCTGTTACAATTGTGGTGAACAGGGGCATATCAGCACTCAATGCCAGAAACCAAAGAAGAATGCTGCTACTGCTCATAATGCTGGAAGAGTTTTTGCATTAGCTGGTTCAGAAGCTCCAAAGAAGGACAACTTGATCAGAGGTACCTGATTTATTAATAATATTGAGTTGATTGCTATTATTGACACTGGAGCTACACATTCATTTATTTCTCTTGAGTGTGCTAATAAATTGGGTTTAAAGTTGTCTAATATGAATGGTAATATGATAATCCTGCTAATGGTTCTGTGACTACCATGCTTGTCTGTTTGAAATGTCCTTTGACAATTTAGAGAAAAATTTTGTGATGGATTTGGTGTGCCTACCATTACACCAAATCGATGTTATCCTTGGTATGAACTGGTTGGAATTAAATTATGTTCATATTAATTGTTATAGTAAGACGGTGCAGTTCCCTGATTTGAGCGGGAATGGTGAGTTGATGTTTTTATCTGCTAAGCAAGTGGATGAACTTGTTTTAGATGAAGCTTTGATGTTTGAAGTGTCTACCTCATTGCAAGTTGATGATAAGACTGTCAGTGCAGAGTTGTCTGTGGTTTGTGAATTTCAAGATGTGTTTCCTGGTGATATAAGTGATTTACCACCGGAAAGTGAGATTGATTTTTCTGTGGACTTAGTACCGGGTACGAGTCCTGTCTCGATGGCTCCTTATAGAATGTCAGCTTTAGAGTTGAATGAGTTGAAGAAACAATTAGAAGAATTGTTAGAGAAGAGGTTCATTAGACCCAGTGTTTCTCCTTGGGGTGCTCCGGTGTTGCTTGTTAAGAAGTAGGATGGTAGTATGAGATTGTGTGTCGATTACCGACAGTTGAATAAAGTGACTATCAAGAATAAGTACCCACTTCCGAGGATCGACGATTTGATGGATCAGCTAGTAGGTGCTTGTGTCTTTAGTAAAATTGATCTGAGGTCTGGTTATCATCAGATTCGATTTAAAGCTGATGATATTCCGAAGACAGCTTTCAGGACGAGATATGGGCATTACGAGTATACGGTGATGCCGTTTGGGGTTTCTAATGCGCCTGGTGTGTTTATGGAATATATGAATAGAATCTTTCATGAGTATTTGGATAAGTTCGTGGTGGTTTTCATAGATGATATCTTGGTATATTCTAAATCAGAAGAGGAACATGCCGAGAATTTGAGAGTTGTGTTGCAAGTGTTGAGAGAAAAGAAATTGTTTGCTAAATTATCTAAGTGTGAATTTTGGCTAAGGGAAGTGAGTTTCCTCGGCCATGTAATTTCAAGTGGTGGAATTTCAGTGGATCCTTCAAAGATTGATGCGGTATTGCATTGGGAGACTCCGAAGTCAGCTACAGAAATTCGTAGTTTTCTTGGGTTGGCTGGTTACTATCGTAAGTTCATTGAAGGTTTTTCTAAGATAGCTTTTCCGTTGACGCAATTGACTAGGAAGGGTCAATCGTATGTGTGGGATGTTGCTTGTGAAGAGAGTTTCATAGAACTGAAGAAAAGATTAACGACCGCGCCAGTATTGGTCTTACCAAATCCAGATGAGACCTTTGTAGTTTATTGTGATGCTTCCAAGATGGGTCTTGGTGGAGTTTTGATGCAGGATAATAAAGTAGTTGCTTATGCTTCTAGACAGTTAAGAATTCATGAGAGGAACTATCCTACTCACGACTTAGAGTTAGCAGCTGTGGTATTTGTGCTTAAGATTTGGAGGCACTACTTGTTTGGTTCGAAATTTGAAGTATTCCGTGATCACAAAAGTTTAAGATACTTGTTTGATCAGAAAGAGTTAAATATGAGACAGAGGCGGTGGCTTGAATTATTGAAAGATTTTGATTTTGATTTGAATTACCATCCGGGTAAGGCAAATGTTGTGGCTGATGCTTTGAGTAGGAAGTCGTTACATATTTCAATGCTTATGGTGAAAGAATTAGAAATGATCGAGCAATTCAGAGATATGAGCTTGTTGTGTGAAACTACTACTGATAGTGTGAAATTGGGAATGTTGAAGCTGACCAGTGAGATTTTGGAAGAGATTCGTAAGGGTCAGAAATCTGATTTGAAATTAGTTGACCAATTGATGCTGGTTGATCAAGGTAATGCAGGTGACTTTCGAGTTGATGAAGATGGAGTTTTAAGATTCCGAGATAGAGTATGTGTTCCGGATATTGTAGGAATTAAAAAGAGTATTTTAGAAGAAGGGCACAAGAGTCGACTGAGTATTCATCCTGGTGCTACGAAGATGTATCAGGATTTACGCAGGTTGTTTTGGTGGCCGGGTATGAAAAGAGACATTGCTGAATTTGCATATGCTTGTTTGACATGTCAGAAGTCAAAGATAGAACATCAGAGACCTTCAGGTATGATGCAACCATTGAATGTTCCTGAGTGGAAATGGGATAGTATTTCCATGGATTTCGTAACAGGGTTACCTAAGACTGCTAGAGGTAATGATTCGATTTGGGTAATTATTGATCGGTTAACTAAGTCGGCACATTTCTTGCCGATGAGAATTAACCATTCCATGCAAAGGTTAGCTGAGATTTATATTGAGGAAATTGTAAAGTTGCATGGTGTACCTTCAAGTATTGTATCAGATAGAGATCCGCGGTTTACATCGAGGTTTTGGAAGAGTTTGCGGGATGCTTTGGGTACTAAGTTGAGGATGAGTTCTGCTTATCACCCTCAAACGAATGGTCAGACGGAAAGAACAATCCAATCTTTAGAAGATTTGCTGAGAGCTTGTGTATTAGATCAAGGAGGATCTTGGGATAGCCATTTGCCGTTGGTTGAGTTTTCGTACAATAACAGTTTTCATGCTAGTATCGGGATGGCTCCATATGAGGCGTTGTATGGTAGACGTTGTCGTACTCCCTTATGTTGGTATGAGTCAGGAGAGAGTTTGGTGCTTGGGCCAGAGATTGTCCAAGAAACAACGGAAAAGATAAAAATGATTCAGGAAAGGATGAAAACGTCGCATAGTCGTCAAAAGAGTTATCACGATAAGAGAAGGAAAGAACTTGAGTTCCAAGAGGGAGATCATGTGTTCTTAAGAGTTACTCCTATGACTGGTGTGGGAAGAGCTTTGAAGTATAGAAAGCTCATTCCACGTTTCGTCGGTCCGTATCAGATTATGCAGAGGATAGGGGAAGTGGCCTATCGGGTGGCTTTACCTCCCTCTCTTGCGAATTTACATGATGTATTCCATGTATCACAGTTGAGGAAGTACATTCCGGACCCGTCGCATGTAATTCAGTTAGATGATGTTCAGGTGAGAGATAATCTGACGATTGAAGCTGTACCAGTAAGGATTGATGGTAGGGAATTGAAGCGACTTCGAGGCAAGGAAATTGCTTTAGTAAAGGTTTTGTGGGGAGGACCAGCTGGAGAAATTGGACTTGGGAGCGGGAAGATCAGATGAGGGAGTCGTATCCGACTCTATTTACTTCAGGTAATTTTCGAGGACGAAAATTCTTTAAGTAGGGGAGAGTTGTAACGCCCCGAAAATCTAAATTTAATTATTTAATCATTTATTTAATTAATTTAGAAAAATTGGAGAGTTTGGATTATTTTGAGAATTTTGGAGAAAATAAGTATTTTTATATAATAAGGATAAATAGTGTTTTATTATGCTATTTTATTATTATTATTAAAAATATATTAAAGAAAAGGGTAAGGTGGTCTTTTTGTGAAATTATGAGGGTAAAGTGGGAAAAGGCTAAACTGGGATAATATGTCTAAAGAAGAGAATACGATCAGTTTCTCATTTGGTTGTTTTCTATCGTGTTTGGGAAGTGCTCTGAAGAAAGGAGAAGCTCAGAGTCAGGAGACTGTGGAGAACCCCAAAGAAGAGTGTAAAACGTCGAAATTCTCTAAGGTATGGGGAGTTTTCATAATCTATGATAAATGTTTAGGAATTGGAATATGAATGGATTAGAATGGTATGAGTTTTTGGGGTTTTTGGGGTTTTGAGTTAGGTTGAGTTTTATGAGAAATCTTGATGAATTAGAGTGATTGGAATGAGTTATAATCATATATTTGTTTGTATAATTGTTGTCTTGATGTTGTTGAGGTTTAATTGATGTTTTTGAATGGTTTTTGAGTGTTATGATGTGAAACCCGTAATGGGGTTTGGGGGTTTTTGGTGTTGGGACTGTCTGCAATTGTATAGCAGAGAACTGCTGGAAAACGTGCGTTAACCGGTTAACGCTATGGGTTAACCGGTTAACACTGTTGGGACAGCAAATTTTATTTCTTTAAAAATTCATATCTTTTAAACCGTAAGTCCGATTCGCATTCCGTTTGAAGCGTCGGAACGAGTACAAACTGAACTTTATTTTGATGAATAGAAACGAGAAAAATGCAACAGTTTTTGATAAATGAATTTGTGAAATAACCTTATAATTACCTTATAAATTACCGGGTACGGGTTAATTCTTGATGTGTCAGAGTGGTTAGAAAACCAGTGTTCAGGGTGTAATGTCATGATGATATATATGAATATTTGATGGTTGTTTTGCTGATTGAAATGAATGATGCAAATTATTTTGGCGAATTTTCTTGATGTAGCGCATCATTGCATTTCATAACATTCACGATGGGGCTTCGGCCTATTTATTTGCTTCAATCCCATTGTGTGGATTGAAGTGTCTCGATGATTATGGTGTGCTCCCTTGTGGAGGGTTGATGGTCATGTATCCATCTCATGATGAAAATGGTACCACATGCATATTGCATATCAGGATGTTAGAATTGCATATTCTGGATGAATTTCATGATTCTGTTGGTGTTGATTGATTTCATGATAGTGTTGTGGTTGTTGCTGAATTTTGTAGTTGACGATGTCATGATATGTGTTCTAATTTATTTATGATTCTATATTCTTGTACGTTTATGATATGTTATCATTACTCACCCTGCCTGCTTGGAAATGTTTCCTCCTTCGTGGGTAACTTGCAGATGTCGAAGAATAGTCCTGCAGTGCAATAGGAGTAATTCATGAGTCTCGGAGCGTGCTTTAGTGCTCCTTAGGAGAGGTTCTGGTTTATGTGTCCTGCTCTGTGTCATGTAACACTGGGACGAGTTTTATTCTGTTAACTGTTTCAGTTGTGTTATTATTGGATAAATGTTTTCCATTTTATGATGTTAAATTAAGGATGGTGAAAATGATTTTTTATGAAGTTTTGAATTATGAAGTAAAATTCTGCTATGAAATGTTTATGATATTTTGATGTTGATTAACCCGTGTTACGGGACAGGACACTGTTGTGTTGATTTTGATGATATGTAATACCCTTTTTGATGATTACTCTGATATTATTTAGATATTATGTTTTGGGGTAGAAGGGTGTTACAACAGACTCGTTTGAGTATCCATTCGTGCAACAGTTACCTCCCTCATTCGTGAGGGGTCCTGATGATTATAAAGTATTGGGTCGGACCGTCTGCTCCTCGCCTTGGAGTCGAGCAGGGTGACATTTGTACTAGCTATAGTACTGTTTGAGTTTCTCGGCGTTCCACGGCCGAGCGAGCTCTTCCCCTTGTAGATTTTCTAAGTAATAGGCTCCATTTTCGGTCTTTTCTTGGACACGATATGGATCTTCCCAATTTGGGGCCAGCTTCCCCTCCCGGGAGTCCTTGCGATTCCTCCTCAAGACGAGACTGCCAACCTCGAATGCTCGTTTGATGACCTTGGCGTCATTTCGAGATGTTATTTTTTGTTTGAGGGTCACCTCTCGAAGAGCAGCTCCCGATTGGATTTCTTTGACCTTGTTGAGCTCCTCTCGAAGCATCTCAGAGTTAATGTGTTGGTCCATAGGAGATTTTGTTCGCCTGGATAGGACATGCATCTCTATGGGTATGACCGCTCCGGTCTCATAGGCTAGTCAGAACGGGGATTCCCCGGTTGTTGAATGAGGTGTGGTTTTGTACGCCCAAAGTACGCTATGCAATTCTTCGACCCAACACTTTTTATGTTCGTTCAGTCTTCGTTTTAGTCCTCTTAGGATCACCATGTTCGCAGTTTCTGCCTGCCCGTTAGTTTGGGAATGCTCGACTTAGGAAAAGTGATGTTTGGTTCCTACTGAGGCCACGAACTCCTGGAAATGCTTGTCAGTGAATTGGGTTCCATTGTCTGTTACGATGGCGAGTGATACCCCGAATCGAGCAAGGATATTTCGCTTGGAAAAACGTAGGATGTTGAATGCAGTGATTTTGGCCAAAGCCTCTGCCTCTATCCATTTAGTGAAGTAGTCGACGCCTACGATGGGGTATTTGTTTTGACCTGAGCCGACGATAAAAGGACCTAGGATATCTAGCCCCACCAGGCGAACGACCATGAGGAGGATATCGACTTCAGCTCGGTAGGAGGTACCACGTGTACGTCACCGTGCCGTTGGCATTTATCGCATCTCTTGACATGTTCTTTTGCGTCGCTCTGCATTGTTGGCCAATAATATCCTGCTCATAGGACTTTGCTCGCTAACGATCTCCCGCCCGGATGTTGTGCGTTGATTCCTTCGTGGACTTCTCTCAATACGTGTGGTACGTTTTCTTCTTCAACGCATCTGAGGAGGGGCGTAGAGAAACCTCTATGGTACATCTTTCTTCTGACCATGACATACGAGTAAGCTCTGCGTGCGTCGAACGGTACTGGCTGCCTTTGGGTCTGCCGGTAGCACATCTTTGGTCAGATAATTGAACACCAGAGTCATCCAGCAATTAGCGTCGCCCACGATATTGACATCTACCGGGGCCGAAGATTGTCCGATGCTAGGCCGAGGGAGTATCTTCTGTATGACAGACTTATTGCCCTCCTTCCTCTTGGTACTGGCTAACTTGGACAAGATATCCGCTCGGGTATTATTTTCGCACGGAACGTGCCTGACTTCTACGGATGCAAATCACTTTAGTTTCTTTTTGACCAAGGATAAGTATTCAGACATGTTGTCATTTTTAGCTTGGAAATCTCCTCGCACTTGGTTGGCGACCAGCTAGGAGTCCGTGCATATTATAATTTCCTCTGCACCAAGGTCGTCTGCTAGGCGCAACCCGGACAAGAAGGCTTCGTATTCCGCTTGATTGTTGGAAGTGAGGAAAGATAGAGTCAAGGATACCTCGATGATGGTTCCCTCCTCGTTTTCCAGCATAACCCCGGCCCCGCTGCCTGCCGAGCTAGAAGCACCGTCCACGAAAATGGTCCACTTGGATGTAGACGCTGGTGTCTGCTCGAGGAAGGTGAGCTTCGCTACAAAATCGGCCAAGGCTTGGGCCTTAAGTGTTTTTCTACCCTCATACCTAATGTCGAACTCAGATAGTTTCAATGACCATTTTAGCATTCGTCCGACCATGTCTGGCCTTCCGAGCAGTTGCCTAATGGGTTGGTCAGTTCTTACGACAATCGTATGGGCTAAGAAATAGTGTCTAAGCCTTCTTGCTACGAAGAGGAGGGCCAGCGCTACCTTTTCAATCTGTTGATACCTCAGTTCTGGGCCATGCAAGGCCTTGCTCGTGAAGTAAATTGGTTTTTGCCCCTCGGACAATTCGTGGATGAGAGTTGCGCTCACGACCTCGTTTGCAACTGCGAGATAAACGTACAGAATTTCGCCTTCGTTAGGCCTAGAGAGTACTGGAGGCTCGGATAATTCTTTTTTCAAATGGGCTAAGGCCTGCTCGTATTCGTCCGTCCATTCGAAATCTACCTCCTTACGAAGGAGCTTGAAGAATGGAAGAGTGTGCTGGACAGATTTAGCAACGAACCGAGCGAGTGAAGCGAGCACTCTATTTAACGATTTTATAGATTTCTTAGAGTTTGGCGTAGGAATCTCTGTAAATGCTCGACATTTTTCAGGATTGGCTTCGATTCCTCGCTCGGTCAGATAAAAACCGAGGAACTTTCCTGCCCGAATTCCGAACGTGCATTTTTCAGGATTAAAATGCATTTTGCAGTTTCGAGCTTGGTCGAATACTTTTTGAAGGTGGGAAGCGTGATCTGTCTCTTGTTGAGATTTAACGATCATGTCGTCCATGTATACTTCGAGCATGTCTCCGATTTCTGTTCGGAAAACTTTGTTCATCATGCGCTGATAAGTAGCGCCCGCGTTTTTTAGGCCGAAAGGCATAACATTATAGTAGTAAATGCCCGATTCGGTCATGAAGGTCGTGTGCTTTTTGTCGGTCACGACCATGGGGATTTGATTGTATCCCGAGTAAGCATCCATAAACAATAATAGTTTGAAACCAGCCGAGTTGTCGACCAGTTTGTCAATATTTGGCAAAGGATAAGCGTCTTTCGGGAAAACCTGGTTAAGATCGGTGTAGTCAACACACATTCTCCATTTTCCATTTGATTTTTTAACGAATACAACTTTTGAGAGTCAGGTTGTGTACCTGGCCTCTGCTACAAAGGTTGCCTCTAGGAGGTCTTTTACAACTATTTCGGCCGCTTCAGTCTTCTCGGCCTCCTACTTCCTCTTGCGCTGGGCAATAACTTTGTGAGCTGGATCGATGGAGAGGTGGTGGCAGGCTACATCCGGACCGAGTCCGGGCATCTCCGCTGCGCTCTAAACAAATAGGTCGGCATTTCCGTTTAGGCATGTTTCCAGCTGTCTCTTCGCCAAGTCGGGCGGGTGAACCCCGACCTTCACGCATCGGTTTGGATCTTCCCCCAGAGGAATTAGCTCAAACTCGCCGTTCGGGACTGGTCGGGCCAGTGAAGTGGAAGGTTGCTGAGAGCTTTCTACTTTGTCTGGGAACCTGCAGCCTAAGTCTATGGAGTCGACCTGAGGGAGAGGTCTGGGTACCTCCGAGATGTCGGGCAATGTTGCGGTGGAGGACTTTGGTTGATATGAGATCGAACTGAGGCCTTTAGAGGCTGCCTCAAAGCAACAACGGGCAGCTTCGACATCACCGTGTAGGGTGGCCACCTTCCCCGACATTGTATAATATTTCATTTTTAGATGAACAGTTGACAGAACAACAATGAGTTCGGCCAACGTCGATCGGCCGAGAATGCACTGGTAAAGGGATGGACAGTCGACCACCAGGAACTGGACGCAGACGGATCGAGCGGTCTCCGCCGCTCCAAATGTAACAATGAGGTCGACGTAACCCCAAGGTCGAGATACAGAACCATTGAAGCCCTGTAGGTCAGATCCTACGTAAGGTTTTAGGTGAATCTCGTTCAGTTGGAGCTTTGAGAACATTTGTGAATACATGATGTCGCACGAACTGCCTTGGTCGACCAAAATCCGGCGAACGTCAAAATTGGCCATCTGAGCCCGAACGAGTAAATGGATGTTGGCATTGGGTGCCCCTCCTAGCAGTTCCTCCTTGTAGAAGGAAATATGCATCGAGTCACTTCTGGGCGGATCCAAAGTGGCGTTCTGGGCTGGTCCCTTTGCAATCAGCTGGTCGAATTTCCTTTTCAGGAAATCGACGGTAATCTTGTTGAATCCTCCCCCTGAAATTACCATTGCATAGGGGAAGGCTTCCCACGGGCTATGGGATGAGAGATATCCTGGACTTCCCAGGTGGTTGGGTATAAAGAAATCCTCAGGTCGGTAGATACAGAGGGCGACCTGCATGTTGGCATCCGAGGGTATAACTACTGCCTCTTTGACCTTCTTGGTTTCTTGCACCTCCGGCCTAGGAGTTTCCTTGGACTTTGTGAACTGCTTGAGGTGGCCGTCCCTTATGAGTATCTCGATCTCATCCTTCAGATGGATGCAATCTTCAGTATTGTGCCCGTGGTTCTTATGGAACCGACAATATTTGGTCTTGTCGGTGCCCGACTTGTTAGGCAGTTGCTTGGGAAAGAGAACTCCTGCCTGCCGGAACTCCGAATTTGCGTAATCGGACAATATATTTTCCGTTGATACTGAGAGAGGTGTGTACTCATGAAAGCGACCTATCGGCCCCCTCTGCTCCCGCGGTTCACGAGAGCGACCTTCCTTTCTTTTGTCCCCCCCCGACGAGATGTCGATGACTCATCGGTTTTGGAAGGTTTGGCGTCCTCCCGACGTCTGGCGTCACGAACATAACTGGCATCCTGTTTCTCCTCGTACTGGATGTATGCCTGAGCCTTTAGCAGGAAAACGTCCAGCGTAGCAGGAGTTTCTATGCCCACCGCCCGGTGGAAATCAGTGGACGGGCGTAGCCCGCACTCCAACAAATATTTCTTCATATCGTCCGTGGTAGAGACCTGGACGACTTCTTTGTTGAATCTTTCGATGTAGTTTCGGAGGAGTTCATCCTTGCCCTGAATAATAGCCTCGAGGGATGCCTCTGTCTTGGGATGGCGTCGGGAGACGGTGAAGTGTCTGGAGAAAGTCCGACCGAGTTGCCTCCACGAGGTGATGGACTCGGGTTCGAGACTCTTATACCATGTCATTGCCCCTTTCCTCAGAGTGGTCAGAAAGAGGCGACACTTTATTGCTCCATGGACGCCCCTATAATCGAGCAGGGCGTCAATGTTTTCGATGTGCTCGTCTGGATCCGTCGTCCCATCATATGAGCCAATGGGTGGGGGCTTCTCAAGCGCCCGAGGTAGTTCGGTGGCCATGATCTCCGAGGAGAGTGGGCCTCTGATATCATCCTCGTCACTAGATGTGAACGAGGGAGAGCGTGAATGGCGTTTTTTGTTTCGTCGCGGAGATGGAGACTTTGATCTATTCTTTCTTGGCCGTCTTGGAGACGGAGATTAGAATTGTCTCTTCTTCTGAGGAGGAGAGTGTTGGTCTTCTATCTGCAAACTTCAGCGAGTTTTGGTTGATATAGGCGAGCGATGTCGCCGTGTAGGCGACCGAGCCCGTTTCTTCATAGAAGACTCTTCAAGGTGGCCTTTTCCCTTCCTTTTGTGGGGAGAGGGGTTGCGCCGTCCCCGATGTCTTGTCGGAGAGCGAGACGGTCGGAGAGCGAGACGGTCGAAGGCCAGTTTCTTCCAGGTGGGCTATCTTTTCGCCATGCGCGAGGAGCAATAGGTTGGTTTGGTTGAGCGTTCAACTAACGCAACAAAGTCCAACCCTGCTGATGCAGTGAGGGAGGGGAGGACCTTCGGGCAACTCTCAAGCGGTTGATCGCGCTCAGGAGAGGGATAAACAGTTTTTCCGTCCTGGCGATCTTGGACGGTTTCCTCATGCGAGGGAGCGATCACATTACTTTCACGCTGGGTAAGAAGAACACCATCGGTAGTCCGGGCTTCGAGCAGATTTTCACGAGCAGCCATGGATCTTTAGAGAGAATACTTTGGTTCTTGAGAATCTTTAAAGAGGAAGAATGGGGGAATCAAGAGTTTCCCACAGACAGCGCCACCTGATCGTACCTAGAGATCATGATCTGATGTGGCTGACGTCGAGCGTGATTGAAGCACGGTTGATGAAGAGAGGAGGGGGGTGTACATGCAAGGCACTCCGATGCTAAAGTAAGAAACCGAGCAAAGAGTGAGCAAATACGAGATTTTAGAGTGAGAATTGAATACCTGAACCTCTCATATGATAGGGTTTATATAATACCCCCAGCAGATGGCTATTGGTCCCTATTATTGGGCCTGGATCATGGATCCTCCAATAATCGGTAACTGCCAGAAACCAGCCGTTGGAGTGACACTTGGATTGCTCGGACGAGACCCTGGTCGGATAACGTTAATACCGAGCGAAAGGCTTGTCGGGCAAGCGTTCCTCGACTGATCCTGGGGGATTCGACCCTTGCTGGGTCCAAATCATGATCGGTGGCGCTGGTGGTCGGTCGGAAGACACTTTTCGGACGGACTGAGGATGTATTGGGTGCCAAAGAGTTATTGGACCGTCTGAGACCAGAAGATTGATTGAGACCGAATCTAAAAATTGGATCAGTCCGGAACAATTTTATATCCCTGTCCTTTTTTTTTTCTTACTTAATAATATGCCTTTATTTATTAAAAGACTGAAACTATCATCTCCAGTAAATAAATAAAAAAGAGAAAACTTAAATAGAATGTGGATTTTTATCATTTTCAAATTTAAGTCGACAATACTTTATAGTCTATTTGAAGTGGTTCAGAGTTTTTAATTCAATTTGAAAATTAGTTTTAAAATCAAAACATGTTCGACTAAAATCAGGTTGAAGTGATCTTTACTTAATTTAAAAATATGTTATTAGATATGAATTAACTTATTTTTATAAGCAAAATATTAAGATGTCTCAAAAGTCCTTGTGACATCTTGGCTTTGTTAAGCTCTGGTGTGCTATTTTTGAAAAGTTTTATTTTGGTTGTGTTTGATTCCAAATTTAATTCAGAAATATTTTATTTGGTTCACATTTATTTTTTATTCGTTTTGCAAAGATTTCAATTGAGAAATAATTATTAAACGAAGTATTGAAAAGATTTAATTGAATTTATTTTGATTAAAATATTGAGTTTAATTGATGGTTGAATTTGCTTTATTCAAAAGATTGAGTTTTCGTGAAGATTACTTTTATTAAAATATTGAGTTTCACTCAAGATTGGATTTGATCTGTTTTTATTAATGGGCTGGGCTAGTTCGATATCTCTGTATAAAGAGATCAATCTCCTTGCAGTTAGGGATGAAAATAGGTTAGGCTAAATTAGATTTTATAAGGTTTGAGTCTGACCTATGATAAATTAAAAAGGTTTGAGTCTGACCTATGATTTATTATAGACTCTCTTTTTTGGTCTGGTCTGACATTTTTAAAAGTCTGGTCTGACCTGAAAATCTATTTACAAGTCTTTTTCTTATTAAACTTCTTAATTATTCTATATTACTTAAAAAAATTATAGGCTGCGTATTTAGCATTTGTTCTAATATATATGCATATATAGGTCAACATATGTATCTTTTTTTTTAATATATGTGCATATATAGGACAACATATTTAACATATTTTTAATATATATGAAAATATAGGTCGGTCTATAAAGTTTCATAGATTTTTTTTAATAGCATAAGCCTGAACTATTTAATAAAATAGGCTTTTAAAAAAGTCTAAGTCCGAACTTTTCATTAAAAAAAGTCTGGCCTGACCTGACCTTAAGTAGGCTAAGCTATAGGTCTCTGTAGGCCGACCTGACATATTCCAATCTCTACTTGCAACATACACACTTAAAAGAGAATATTCATGCTGCTGGAGTGTTTCGTTGTGTTGAGTTTTAGATTGTGTTTCTTGTGTAAAATTCTATCATTGCCATTCTTTTTCTATTTAGGGAAGACATAGTTTTTGGTATGTACTTATGAGGTTTATTACGTCGTAAATAATTGATTCTTGCAAATACTCAGGAGTGTGTTTGAACGAAAGTGAGGAGATCTCATATTTAGGGGAGTCTAAGTTGAAATTCACAAGTAATACTAAGAAAAAGATATTGAATTATGAGAATTCAGACGAGACCGTAGTGTATTATTGACTGGTTACAATTTGTGAATTTCCTTTGAATTACAATCAGGTCCGACCCTATGTAGAGGAAGTAGCTCTACAGCACTGGCTCCAAATTTTAGAAGGCTCCAAATTTTTGAGAAGTCCATTTTTTTTACATTATTATTAATAAATATTGAAAATATTATAAAAATTCTGATAAAAATCCAATACATTAAAAGAAAAAAATTGATCAACAAAATCAAATAATTATAACTATTTTTTAATTAATATATAATTATAATTATTTTTATGTTTCATTTAAAATTATCGTAATTGTATTTTTTAAAATTTGGTCCATTTTTTAATTAGAACTGGACCTCCAGTTTGATTAGGTCGACCCTGGTTACAAACCTCTATATGTAAATGACATTGTATCAAACTGGATTATCAATTTCTTGTGTTTTTTTATATATTATATATTTATTTGTTCATTACTTAATTCAGATCATATTATCTCACATATTATTTTAATAAGTGATGAAGTCAGAAAAATTATAAAGCTTGAATAAATTCGATGATGATGCAACGGAGAAAACCGCAAAAGTGACAATGAGGAGATTGCTCGCGGCTCGCGCACAGAATTCCCCTTTTACCTATTATTTTCCATTTTCCTTTTTTTTTGCCTCATATACATAAAATGTTTAAGAGCTTTGACTTATATCCATCCTGAAAACCGCCCCTAATTTTAATTTTAACGTTGTTTATAGCACATTTTATTATTGATCAAACATAATTTCAAAATATTTTTACTCTTAAACTCAATCAAATAAATAGATTTTATAATATTTGTTTATAATACATCACCACCATTGATTGTCACCCAATAATCCAACCACTATTAAGATCATTATCTTATGGACCACTACCCGGTGATTATGACTTTGACTACAACTACCACAATCACACTATATATATGTTTTAAATTATAAAATCAATAGGAATATTTATTAGTGAAGTAATTTTAAAAAAGTAAGGCATGTTTTTCATAATAAATAAAAAACAACTATATTTGTGAGATAAATGCAATATTTGTTTACTCTATTATTGTTAATAAAACCATTTTTGAAATCATGCATTTCGAAATTGACGTTTCCTTGACCAGAAATCGTGCTATGCCAAGTAAAGACACACCCCATGACGTTTCATTTAATTAAGTGTCTTGTTTAATTTTCTTGATAGAAACCAAGCCATATTTGGTGGAAAATGGGTCCTGAAAACAAAGTAATCGAAAGTGAAAGCGAAACGGTTCTTGTCACCTCCTCCCTTCATTCTTTGCTGTCTTTCACAATTTATCATTGTATTGTTTTTTCTCTTAATAATCTTGGAACACTGCAGAATTTAGAAATACATTAAAAGCACAGTCATTGAATCGACTACGAGTCATTCATATAGATTTTAAGATCCAAATCAAGATTTTCACAATCATGCCCATATCAATATAGATTGTGAGGAGGAATCTCTTTCAAACAAATAGACTTGGTCCAAGAGCACTTGATCATTTGGGAAGTGGAACATATAAGTGTCCTTAAAAGGAATTGTTTCAAAATAAACTTTTCTTGATTTTCTTCAAAAGGAATTGTGATATATTGGATTAATTGTTGCAAATTTGGATAAAGTTGCATAAGCTAAACAAGAACCTTCCAAGTGAAATTTTCAATAAAACACTTTACTTTGATTGGAGAAAGTGAAAGGCACCGATGGGAATGTTTAAAGTCAATTACTATTGACTAAAATAACCGATGAAAATACATTTGAATTCCGTTCAAGAATTTTATCAAAATTTGATGAATTCCAAATCAGATTTGATGAACAAGAATCAATCTTTTTGATTGATTACTCCTTTTTTTTCTCCGTTCTTCAATCGAGTGAATCAATCACACTTGGTTGTAAGATTATATCGTTGCACAATTGTTAATTGAAGGAAGAAAAGAAAAAACTGAATTGGGAAGAAAAAGAAATTAAGGTTTCAACGTGAAAGGGAATAAGAAGAGTTATGGATTCTGTTGAGTTTCTCTTTGCTCTCAACTTTGCAAACTGCAGTTATTCACTTTCAAAGTTACAATCATAATGGGTTACTCCCTATTTATAAATTGAGTTTGCTTGCACACCAAGAAAACCCAAACTAACTAAATTAACTCAGCTAAAAGTTGAGTCTAACATCTATGTCGAGATACTCTTTGATATTTCGACACCTCAGTGATTCAACACTTCATTGCTTCTGTCGACCAACCTGTTTCGACGTAAGGAATTACAATTCAACATATCACCTAATTCATTGTGTCTAAGTTATCTACATTCATCATAGACCTTAATTTCTTGAACACTTCGACCTCAACTCCTTTTGTCATGATAACTACAATCTGATTCTCAATTTTGCAGTGTTCCAAGTTCAGTTTCTCACTTCTGCCACTTGCTCTCAAAGATAATGGAACCTTATTTCGATGTGCTTGCTTCTTCCATGTGCTATCAGATTCTTCGCCAGATTGATAGCACACATGTTGTGGATCTTCAGGGTAATTCTTCCATGTAATCTCTTAGACCAAATTGATCATCCATGTTGCTTGACACGCATAGAGAGAAGCAACTATGTACTATGTTTCACACAAAAACAGTGTCATTACTGGTTCTTTTCTTGAACTCCAAGCAACTGGTTCACCACCCAGCATAAACACATATCCAGCTGTGGATTTTTTATCCTTAGCATCACTACACCAACTTGAGTCAGTGTAACCAAACTAGTTTGCATTATTTTCCCTCATCAGCTACAGGAAAAAAAATTCATAGTCGAAAGTTCCTTTCAAATACCTTAGCATCCTTTTTACTGCTACTAGGTGTGATACATTTGCCTTCTCCATGAATTTGGTCACCATACCTACACAATAAGCTAAGGTAGGCCTTGTGTGACAGAGGTATCTAAGTGATCCAATGAGTCTTCTGTACTGCGTTAGATCGACGTCATCTTCATCTGTATCTTTCGACAATTGCAATATGGACTCAACTATAGTCAAATTTGGGTTGCAATCTTGCATCTCAAATCTCTTGAGTATTTCGCCTGCATATCTTCTTTGATGCATCATCAAGCTTTTACTATTCTTTTTGAATTCAATACAAAGTAAGTATGAGAGATTTGCCAAGTCTTACGTTTCAAACTCCTTACTTACGTCATGTTTGAAGTTTTTGATCCCCTTCTTGCAACTTCATGTTATCAACAGGTCATCGACATAGAGACATAATATAGGCCATTCACTATTGATTCTTCTTACATATACTTTATGTTTAGTTGTGCACTTCATAGATTATGTCTCCATTAGAAAGCTATCTATCTTCTTATTCCAAACTCTTGGAGCTTGCTTAAGTTTATACAAGGATTTATGCAGCCTTTATGTCTTGCTTTTTTCACCTTATTTCACAAACCCATTTAGTTGTGCAATATAAACTTCTACATCTAAAGGTTCATTCGGGAATGCACATTTCACATCCATATGACATATGTGTTAGTTGTTCATGTTTCCTAAACCAACAATCAACTTGATTGTTTCAATCCTAGCAACATGAGAAAAAACTTTGTTGAAGTCGATTCCTTCTTTATGAAGAAATCCTTTCGCCACAAGCATTGCCTTTTGTCGAGTTACTTCTCCTTTAGGATTCAACTTCACTTTGTATACCCATTTCACATCGATTGCCTTATTATTTTGAGGCAATTCGACAAGTGACAAAGTGTTGTTGACTTCGATGGACTTTAGCTCCTCATTCATTTCTTTCATCCACTTTGAATCCTTCAATGCCTGAAATGCATTGAATGGTTCGATATCTACATAGAAAGAATAGTGTACCAACTCACCTTCATCATCAACCACATCATCTAATGTAATCATGCATTCTTGCAATCTTACAGGAATGCGTCTTATTCTTTGAGGTCTTCTTGTGCTTGCTTGAACTCTAACTTCTTCCTGTCAAACTTCTCTTTCGACTCCACTTGTTGGTTCTTCACATAAGATTCTCACTGAATCTTTCTTTACATTTTCAGTCCAGTCTCATTCCTTAAGCTCATTTATGATCACGTTCCTAATGATCACTACTTGCTTGTTCATTGGGTTGTACAACTTGTATCCGTCAGTCGAATGATATCCTATTATGATCATTTGACTTGAAATGTTATCAAGCTTTCTGGTCAATTAATCTAGAACATGTCTATGTGCTATAGATCCAAATACTTTCAGATGACTCAAGCTAGGCTTGACACCAGACCAACATTCTTCTGGTTGATTCATTTTTTCTTTTTTTGTTGAACATCTATTCAAGATGTATGTTGCAATCAACACAACCTCTCCCCATAATTCTTCTGGTATATGTTTTCCTTTCAACATACTTCTCACTGTATTCATGATTGTTTTGTTCTTCCTTTCTACAGTTCCATTCTGTTGTGGAGTGTAAGGTGACACCACCTCATGCATAATCCATTCTTTCTCATATAGTGTGTAGGAGTCTTTTGACACATATTCTCCACCGCCATCAATACTCAGAATCTTGAGCTTTCAACTGCTTTGTCTTTCGACCATAGATTAAAACTTGGAAAATACCTCTATCACTTCACTTTTCTTCTTGATCAGGTAAGTCCGTAGTTTTCGACTAAAATTATTTATGAAAGTGACAAAGTATATGTTACCTCCAATCAAATCCACCTGGATAGGACCACATACATCAGATTATATGATTTCAAGAATAACCTTCGACTTACTTCCTGCATCCTTGCTGAAGTTGTTTTTGTGTTGCTTCGCCTGCACACATTCTTCACACACTTCATTTGGAATCTCGATTTCTGCTAACTTTGAAACCATATTTTTTTTCTCTCTTCAGATCAATGATGTCTTTAAAGTTGAGATGGCTAAGTTTATAGTGTCATATCCATTCATCCTTGCTAGTTGGAGTTGCAAGGCACTTGTGCTCCATCACACTTAGTTTAATCCTAAAGGTTCTATTTTGAGACATGGGTGACTTCAAGATTAACCTTCCTCATGAGTCAAGAACTCTTATCATCTTGTCTTTAATCGAAACTTTGTAGTTCTTTTCGACCAACTTCCATATGCTAAGTAAATTACTCTCCATGCCTGGTATGTACAATATATTCGAAATTACTGACATCTTGCCATCTTTCCTCATAATCAGAACATCACTAATATCTTCAGCTGCTAGAGTATTGTCATTTGTAAATTTTACCATGTTCTTTATTGATGGTTTTATGTTGACAAACCAATCTTTCCTACCAGTCATGTGTGATGAGCATCTCGAGTCCAAGTATCATTGGTCCTGGAATCTTTCTTTATCTTTTGTTGTGTTCATCAACAACATCTCTTATTCTTCATGCTTTGCAAACTTTGCATCATTATATTGATTCTTATGTTTTTCAGGACAATTATTGGAGTAGTGACCATACTTCTGATAATTGAAGTACTGAATGTGACTTTTGTCAAGTTTTCGACCACCCCCTCTTCCTCTACCAACAACACCACCTCTTTGGTTACTTTGGTATGAAGGTCTTCTCTAATTTGACCAGCCTCCTTCTTACTGACTTCAACCAAACAAATTGTTGTAGCCTAATATACCTTTGTTGTCGAACCACTTTCCTTTGCTTTTCTTTTCTCTTACTAATTGCGTATACAAATCCATATCACCTTTTGAATTGCTTGCATCATTTTCAACCACTATTTGTTCATGGGATTCAAACGTCACTAGAAGCTATTCCTTTGTCAATATTGACAAATCTTCCGACTCTTCTATGGCTACTACCATGTGGTCAAACTTTGGACACAATGACCTCAAGATCTTTGCAACAATTGATATTGATGTAAACACTTATCCACTTACCTTAATTTGATTCACCAGTTTTGTAACCCTAGTGAAAAATATTTGTTATGCTTTCATTGTCTTCCATCTGAAGCAATTCATACGTTCTCTTGTGAGTTTGTAACCTCACCTCTTTCACCTTCTCTGTGCTTCCAAATGATTTCTCCAGAAATTCCCATGCTTCTTTCGATGATTCTACATCACTGACCATTTCGAAATTATTTGGATCAACACATTGATGGATTATAAAGAGATCTTTATAATCTTTTTTCTTCAATTCTTTGTATCCATCCTTTTCTTCATTCATTGCATTTTCTAGAAGCGGTGTCACTCCCTCCTTCACGAGATCCCAAAGATCTCGACAACATAAAACAACATTAATCTATTTACACCAATTCTTATAATTTTTACCCTTCAGAATTGGGAGACTCACCGGAAAATGTTCGCTCAGATGATTCACACAACTATAAAACGTGCAAACAACAATGCCAAAGTAACAATGTTTTCCTATTCATCGTAGCAATATGTGATATTTAGGCGCGTTCATTTATTTTATTTTATCAAAATAATTTTAATCATGCACAGTTAAAATTCCAATTATGGTGAAAAGTGATGCCTTTCACTACAATTATTTAAAAAACTATGATTATAGGTAGTGTCTGCTCATGAGTTCAAGTCCCAACACCAACATTTTTGGTTTTTCACTTATTTTTTCAAAATACTGACAGACCTTTCATCACGGGTATTTAAAAAATCGTGATTATTGGTAGCGTTTTTTTTACTTATTTTTTCAAAATGTTGATAGACCTTTCACCACGGGTATTTAAAAAAATTGTGATTATAGGTAGCGTCTTGTCATGGGTTCAAGTCTCAGCACTAACATTTTTGGTTTTCTTACTTATTTTTTCAAGTCCCAACACCAACATTATAGGTGGTACATTTATTGAGTTTATTCACTATACTTAAACAAATATTGGTGATCCATTTAGTGATTATCAACGATCAAGACACTACTATTAGTGATCCACATGAAACCTAAAACTTAGACGAACTTCCAACTTAGACGAACTACATCTTCTACCTCCAAACATCATCTTTCATTTACGATACTCTATTTCTCCACTAAACCAAACTCAAAAATATTATTTATTTCATAAACAAAACTCGAAAATATCATTTCTTTCAATATCAAATTTCATAACTCCATCATCTCTTCTACAACTTGAATGAGACAAGGAAAGTATGGATTCAAGTTAACAATGTTATTTGTTGGTGTTCTTTTTTTTTATTGTTGTTATTGTTGTTATTATTGTTGTTGTTGTTGTTGTTGTTGTTGTTGTTCTTCTCCTTTTGTTATTGTTGTTGTTCTTGTTTTTGTTGTTGTTCTTATTGTTGTTCTTGTTGTTCTTAATGTTGTTGTTGTTCTTGTTTTTGTTGTTGTTCTTATTGTTATTCTTGTTGTTCTTGACGTTGTTGTTGTTCTTGTTCTAAATTTGTATTTTTTAAATTTTATTAATAGACATACAACAACGAGTATTTAAAATAACAGTGATTATAGGTAGCACACTTTCCATTTTTCTACCATGGGCACTATGCATGGCAACGGGGTGTGTAACACCCTTTTTACCCCTACACAAATACACACGTAAATTCAAATAAAATTAGAGTAGCCACGTAAGGGCATCACATTTTCTTCAAACTACAACAAATACAATTGTGTCCTGTCCTGCAATACGGGTTACACCAAATCTTTTCAAAATAACTCATTTACTACGCAACGGAAAACACAAACTTTATTATATCATCATAAAATTCCAACAAGTCAACATGTGTTCAAAAACATCCATCAATTCAACATAAACAAATTCAGATCAACTTAATAGATAATAAAACAAATGAACGCAATGATTCACAAATGTTCCCGACCCGATGTTACATGACACAGAGCAGGACATCATTCCTTACATCTAAACAAAAACAAATAAATGCGAAGTACTCTAATTCTACTTCACGCACCAAAGCTATCATTTTTGAGTATCTGCATGTTACCCGCGTAGAGGCAACATTACAACAGGCAGGGTGAGTAATCACAAATCAATATTGTAACGCCCCGTTTTTATTTAATTATTATTTGTGAATATATAATGAGTTGTTGTAGTTGATTGTATGTTTGTTGTGTGTTTGTTGTGTTTTATGTGCCCGTAGTGAGGGGTAGTGGCCTTAAGATGGAGTTTTGAGGGTAGTATGGGTGTATGACTAATAACATAGAAATTAATGGTGTGTGGAGTAAGGTTAATTAGATTATTTTAATTAATAATTGCTCAACCATGGTATAAAATGGATAATTAGCATAATTATAAGAGTGATGGAAATAATAATGATTATTATTATTAGTAGTAGTAGTATTATAATAATTATTATTATTATTAATATTAATATTATTTTAATAATTAAAAAGTCAAATTGAATTTATAATTGTGAGTGGAGGAAAATAAATAGGTTATAGGTGGACTTAGTGGGAAGTTAAAATAAATTAGAATTATAGGTTATGTGGAATAAAAGGAAGTTAGGTTAATTGAGAAAATGTAGTAGCAGTAAGATCGTGGAAGTTGCAGAGAAGAGGAAAGGAGGAAAAGAGGCAAAAGATAGGTTCAATCGGAGAATTAGAGTCACCTTTAATCTAAGGTAAGGGTGGGGTTCTGACTCTACAATTGAGATTTAAGATGAATAATATGTGGGATTGGGTTTATAGAAATGTTTTATCTGTGCGTTGATTGTTATGGTTGATACCGAAATTGGTTGTTGTTGTTGAATTGATTGTAACAAAATTAATATATGTTGTTTGAGTATAATAAGATTCCAAATTTCTGTGTACTGTGATGGTTGGATGTGGGTCTGAGATTGAACCGTAGGAAATATGAAGAACTGAGCAAAACTGGGAATTAGAGTTGGGACGATCGTCCCATAGTGTGTCGACCGTCATGCTTCTAATGTGACGATTGTCACATTTGTGTTGTGTCGACCATCTCGTGTCCGTCACGCTGGTGACACGAGGGACATACTTGTGTCTGGTTGCCTTGTTTGTTTGATAAAACATGTATACTTTTGTTTTCTAGAAACATAATTGAGTTGATATGCTAAATAGATAGCCTTGGTTTTATTTACCCATGTAGTATTAATAGAAATAAGTATCAGTAGTAATAATAATTGTTTGATAGGAATCATTTGAATAACAATATCAGTGATAAACTAGAAGGATGATAATATAGTAGTAGTAGTGATGAATTAGTAGGATAAATCAGTGAGTCAAAAATAAAAGAAATTACCCTAAATGACAGTACATAATAGTCTTAATAAATTAATGTAGAGCCGAAATATTAGTAAATCTAGCAGAAGATTAATTAGCTAGTTTTGGTAGTATTGTCCGAATAAATTCGAGGAGCGTTTGTGATATAAGTTGATTGGTACAAAGTGGGATATTAGTTGATGTGATATCATCGTGATTAAGTTGTGAAGTTGTTGATATGAATTTTGTTGCATTTTCCTTATTAGTGGCAAGAATTAAGTTGTAGGCCTATGGCCAATGTTGATTTGTTGTTGTTGTAAGTTGTAGGCATATGGTCAATGTTGATTTGTTGTTGTTCTTAAGTTGTGATAATATGTTGTTGTTGTTAAGTTGTTGTAATGTGTTGTTGTTTCTAAGTGGTGATAGTATGTTATTATTGTGTGGTTACATAACGATTATTGTTGTTATTATGATATTCATGTTGTTGCATACATAGCATATCAAGTTGGACATGCTGCTCGGTAAGTTGGCCTGGATTGGAAAAATTAAGTTGAAGGCTTATGCCTTGTTGATGCCTCTATTAATTAGCAGATTTTTAAGTTTGGAGTTCTGCTCCGATGGTACCACATGCATGTGTATTTTCTAAGTCGCATAATTATGTTGTTGTGTCGTAAAGTGGTGATTCATATATAATTTGATTTAATATATTATGTATCATATATTCAATTATATAGTTTGATATATCACCCCTTCTGTTTGAATGTTGCCTCTACGTAAGTAACATGCAGGTAATCCAGAGTGAAGATTGTTTATCTTCATTAGTTCGAGTTGGTGATGTCGCTCTGATACGTAACACTCGGGGGGTTGAACACTTGTTGCTTTAATATTGTTTTTATTCTGTTGCTAAATTTTTAAGTTGAACTCGGAAGATTACTTGTATTTTGAAAGTTGTTTTAAGTTGAATAAAGATGTTATGTAATTAAAGTTGAAATTATGAATTCACTGCTTAATTATAAAAGTTGCTTTGTTTTCAAAAGCTAAATTATGTTGCTATTGTTTCACCCGAGTTTTCAATGTTATGTATCTATGCGATTCAATGTTGTTGCTATAAGTTGTGAATGTAGCATCCTATTTGTATGTTGAAATTTTATAACTCTGATTTTATTAATATTCGTCGGGTAGAAATGGGGTGTTACAATAGTGGTATCAGAGCAGGTCAGTCCATCCGACCAAGTTGTCATGTTATTTATTCCTTGGTATGCGACATATGTGTGAAACACTGTCGGTATTTGCTTATTAGTTTTTTAGCTGTTTGTCTCCAGGAGTTACTTTGAAACAAGTGGGTGAGAAGTTTACTTCTCCAAGATATTTATGGTATGTGAAGTTGGTTCAAAGTGATATTGATTGCAGGAGTGCAAGTGTTGTCGGAACTATGTTGTTGCGAATTGATGAGTCAATATGGTTGATGTTTGTTTCTCGGAGAAGAGAGGGCAATGTGACGAATAGTGATATGCAAGTGGAGTATAACTTTTGAGGTCTCTTGAAGATGATTACGACTTTCCTCTTGAGTATAAATTGGAGTTGAAATCGGTTTAGGAATGGTGTTTTATCCGCTTGAGTATAAAGAGGTATTAGCTGCCTCTTTCTCCTTGTTTTGTATGTATGTTTGGGCTTTGAGGAGGAAAGCGTCAAGTGTCGCCGGTGTTTCTATGCCAATGGCCTTGGCAAAGTCGCTACGGGGACGTAGCCCAAGCTCTAGGAGGTACTTCTTTATGTCGTAAGTGGTTGAGACTTGAATGACCTCCTTGTTGAACCTTTCAATATATGCTCGCAAGGATTCATCCTTACCCTAGATAATTGCCTCCAGAGAGGCCTCAGTTTTGGGATGTCGACGAGAGGCGGTGAAGTGTCAGGAGAATGTTCTTCTGAGAAGCCTCCAAGAAGTGATGCACTCATAAGGGAGACTCTTGTACTATAAAATTTCTCCCTTTTTGAGCGTTGTTGGAAATAGTCGACATTTGATGGCTCCCAAAATGTCTCGATAATCGAGGATGGCATCAATATTCTCTATATACTCGTTCGAATCGCTGGTTCCATCATAGGAACCCAGAGGAGGAGGCTTCTCCAAACCCTTTGGCAGCCTCGTGGACATGATCTCTTGGGAGAGGGGTCCTCGCGGTTCATCGTCGTCACTGGATTTGTATGAGATGGAACGAAAGCGGTTGTCCTTCTGTCGTTGCGGGGAAGGCGATCTTGGACGGTTTCTTGGTCTATCGGGGGATGGTCGGATCTCAGCCTGGAGTACCCTCCTCGTCTTTCTAACCTTCGAGGATCGATGTCGTCGAGGATACGACTAGACCCGTTTCTTGATTGACCCAGACTCTTCTGGGCATTGGCGGTTCTTTCTTTGTTCGGCTGAACGACTGCGGGACCCACGGGGTCTTCTTGGCGGGGAGGTAGACATAGGATGAAGAGCATCCTCCAAGGCTTCAATTCTTTCCCCTTGATGTAAAATCATAAGTTTAGTCTGATTCATAGTCTCGACCAACGTAATAAGGGTCAGATTGATTCCCTCAGGGATGGGAATGAGAGGAAGATCGGCTAGAGTGATCTCTGGCTCGAGGATTGGTTCAGGTGTCGGGGAGACGGTGAGTCTGTCTTGTTGGAAACGATTGGGCTCCCCGAATGGGGGATTGATTATGTCGTTTTCTTGTTACTTAACGAGGATGTTGGTAACAATCTAGGCATCAACTGCATCGTCACAGTTAGCCATATCGAGAGTTTTGATTAAGGTGCTTTAGTCTTAAGGATCCGGGGATGAAAGACGGGGAAATAAGTTTCCCATAGACAGCGCCACTGATCGTTTTTGGTGATCAGAACCTTATGTGGGCCACAAACATTATTCATGATGCTCGGTCGTCAAGGAGAGAATGGGGTGTACCTGCAAGACACTTCGATGTCAAAGTAAGAAAGGGGCAGAAGAATGAGCAAGTACGAGAAAGTGTGTTGTTAGAGTGAATATTGGATATCTGACCCTCTCATGTGAGAAGGTTTATATAATTCCCCCAACACTTGGCTATTGGTCCCTATTTTGGGCCTGGATCGAGGGTCCTCCAA
Organism: Lathyrus aphaca; assembly: GCA_963966055.1. NCBI lineage: Eukaryota > Viridiplantae > Streptophyta > Magnoliopsida > Fabales > Fabaceae > Lathyrus > Lathyrus aphaca. The sequence goes on from OZ014520.1 coordinate 247,936,750, forward strand.
AAATAAGTAACTGCAAGAAACAAGCCATTGGGACGGGCAGACCTACTCGGATGTGGTGCCATTCGGGCAGAAGATGAACCGAGCAGAAGCTATCCTTGGCTGAATCTAGGTGACTTCCCCTAGGTGTCGGACATAAGTATGAAAGGAGCAGAGGATTCTGACCATAGGTAACCTTGTTCGGTGTGGCCTCCTCGGTTGAGGGGCATAAAGCCAGTGGATCCCTTTGACATTGAGTAATGGGCCGTCCTGGATGCATGAGTGGATTAGGCCATGTAACACCCTAAATCTACCCGGCGGAAAAATCATAAATCAGAGTTTCAAAATTCAACAACAAAACAGGATGCTACATTTTTTTCAACTTTAACAAGTTCATTTAATTTCATGAACATCGATACATAACACTTTCAAATAGGATGAAACTATAATGTCAACTCTTATTCAATTCCTTGAAATAAAACAACTTTTACAAATAGGCAGCAGATTCACAATATTCAACTTTGCATCAGTTAACATCTTATTCAACCGATCAACTTGGTAATAACATATTTCGCATTGAAACAACTTAACTCAACAACAACATAATATAATAACAAAACAACTAAGCGTTCATCCCCCGAGTGTTACGTATCAGAGCGACGACACCGACTTGATTACGAAAATAAGCAACTCTAAATTGGAATACTTGCACGTTACCAATCAAGGTAACATTCAACAACAGAAAAGGGGTGAGATATCGAACCATATAAACAAGAGTATGATAATTAATATGCTAGATAGAATTATACAATTTTCATACTATCCCACAACAACATCTTACCAATCACCCAAAACTATCAACATGTTTTATCATCTTAATTCACACATCAACATAATCAATTCCAACTATAAACTTAGCATGGACACCTTCCCCAACTTTGACGAACATATACAACATACTCAACTTCTTCAATATTAGCATAATCTACTTTACGAACATAAACATATAAACAACTCAGGCAACATAATCATACATTCAACTAATTCAACATAATCACATAATTAACTTAGCAACATAGTCATATAATCAACTTAAAAACATAATCATATAATCAACTTATCCAACATCATCATATAATCAACTTATCCAGCATGAACCACTTACTCCACATAATCAACTTAAACCACATAATCCACTTAAATCTACATAAACAACTTATTCAACTTGAGCAACGTACACAACTTATCAATGTAAGCAACAAGAACAACTTTAACAGCTCGGCAACATAAACAACACAAACAACATAATTAATGCGACACGGAATGTGACTCGACTGTGCATATGCATGTGGTACCATTGGAGTAAAACTCCCAACTTAAAATATACCAGGTTATCGAGGTATCTGCAAGGCATAAGCCTTAAACTTAATAAATTTTCCAATCCAGGCCAACATGGTGAGCATCCGCTCCAACTTAGAAATGCAGTGTATGCCATGATACAACGACTCAACACATCACAACAATCAACTCCAACAACATACAACAAACAACATCGCAACTTTAATTCAACACCGATTCAACTTTGGCCATAGGCCTACAACTTTCAACGTTGGTCATACGACCTACAACTTGAACATCAACATTGGTCTTACGACCTACAACTCAAATAATCAACATGGGTCATTCGACCTTTAACTTAAAAATGCTCCCAAACCGGGACAAAACAACATAAGAAACTATACTAGAAAATACACACGTTCAACACTAAATAACAAAATACACCGACGAAAATCGCCTATTTATTATTCCGAACTAACTCGACAATTTTTGTTAAATTCTGGATAACTAAATTTTCCGCTTAGATCAATTAAACCGGTTAATTCTTCACTACTTAATCTTCTATTATAACTACTGATAAATTCCACTTATCCTTCTCAATTCCAACTTATCAATATTCACCTTTTTCTGCCATTAATTTAGATTGTCTTTAAATTAAACCTTGCTACAAAACTACCTCTGCATGTTCAATTCATACTCTGTTAAAATGTTCCAAACCTGCTAAACTCATTTTCTGCTGCAACCAAAATTATTTGCTAAAACTTTCTTCTACTTCTAATAAAACATGTTACTGGTTTATCTACTACGTTATTATTTCTTTCCAAATGTTCAGCAAAAACACCACTACGGAAGATTACTTATTTATATGCTACTACTATATCCATTATTTACATACAGAAAACGTAGAATAATTAAATGAATTAAGATAAATTCGTATGGACCAAAACTTTCTGCACCTAAAGCACCACTTAAAACCACACTTAAAATCACACAATTTGGGGTGGCCCCCACTACCAGGGATGTGGCCTGCGCCATCTGGATGTGGCCTGCGCCACCTAGCTGTTTCTTACATGGGTGGCCTGCGCTACCCTTTGTTTAGGGGTTCCGTCCCCAAATTAATTTGTTTTGTCCAGCAACCGATTACTCCACAACGAAACTCATGAATCAATTGTATTATTATACCACGGAAACATTTGGTTGCCACTATAAATCGGAGCAACACCAATTAACACAAATTCAACGATAGAGAATACGAAAATCATATAACCCCAATCTCACATATTAATAATCATAATCCCGGTTATATAATTCGAACCCCACCCTTACCTTAATCGATGACCACTTCGAATCTCCGATCGAATTTCCAACCCCTTTGCATATGTTGCCCTTTTCCTCTCCTCTTTCATCCATGGAGATTAGAAATACGAACACGCTGCCACTGAGTTCCTATGTTGACCAAAATTCAGCCTTCATCACCATCAATCCCGTAACTACTATTTGACCAATTTCCAGCATGAACTTCCAAACTTCAAATGCGTTTTTCTCCTTCAATATAGAACTTATTGACACGAAATTATATATCAAATCAAAGGGAATTTTGTAAGCTTTCCAGAAATTCAAGAATCGCTTTAATCAGAATTACGAGTAAAAAGTTATCACCTGTTTAGTGGAAGCTGTACCGAATGTGCGAAAATTAAGATATGAACATGAATCCTTCTTTCTCCTTCTTTTCTCCCAAGCTGTTTTCTCTCCTCTAAAACCTTTATTTTTCTCTAAGACTTTTTCCTCGTTTTCCCTAATTTCCACGATTCCCTTTTCTCAACTTCTACTGATTCCAACTTCTCCTCTTGACTAATTCTCCTCTTTACTTTTCTTTTTATTATAATAATAATAATCCAATTATAACTAATGGGCCCAACCGCAACACCCCCTTAATTGCTATTTCCAACACGGTTTCAAGCCCACTAATTAAATCCATTACAACAACGATAATATTAATTCCGATATTATTTCTACGGCTTCCGACTTATTTTTCTGACTTAACGACTTAATACACCACAACACCAAAATTTAATTTAATAATTCACTATATAATTATTTTCTCCGGACTTAATTAGATTATCTTCCGATTATTAACCAAATGGTCCAACGACCTGATCGACATATCCCACAATAAACGAAGATACTTCATATCGTCTATCATAACTTATATCAACTTAATTAATCAATTCAACTTGAACCAACTTATGAACATCAACAGAATATTCTGATATTTCAGAAATCAACTTCAAATATACAACATCGCAAATCAACACAACACAATACACTTATATTTAATTAAATAATTAATTAAATAAACGGGCGTTACAGGCCATGCCTAATCATTGGGTCAATCCGGAACACTCATAAATAACTCTGAAATTCTAAAATTCGAAAACTAACCGATTAAACTGAGATACAAAGGTTGTGGAGTGTCTTGATCGTTGTAGAAGTTGCTTTGCGCCGAACTCGAGTGAAAAAAATCGAGATTTGAGGAAATTATAGTTTGAGAGAGTTTGAAAGAGTTTGTGGAAATGAGAATGTGAAAAGTGAGGGGGAGATACTCTAGCGCGAAGAGTTATAAAAAATATTTTCGGACGTGTACATCCGAACGTCTTCCGGATATGTACATCCGAAAAAAATGAAAAAAATGATGCGTCCAAATATGCACATCCGAAAACTGAGAACGTAAAAATAATTTCGTGCGATAGCTAAATAATTCTAAAGGTGTATTAAGAAATCCTCTAATTTTTTATTATTTAAAAATTAATGTTATAAAATTGAACCAATAATTAAATCGGTCAAACTTGCATGTCATTATTCAATTAATTTAACATTAGTTGAGATGGATACTAATAGATAATTAAACATAATATTATAATTTATGTAAAACTTGATGTATAAAGTAAAATTTACATATTTCTATTTAATAATATACTCCCTCAATCTAAAGTTAATAGTCTTTTTAATCATCAAACCTTCTTGCCAAATCCATATCAATCACTATTGGATCAATTAACAATTGATTATTTTTATAAATATTATTTACACAATTTTTAAAATATTACATCACATTATATATTTATGATAATTAATAGTAATTAAAATAATTATATTTAATTATTTAATTATTATTTTTCTTAATTTATGTGCAACAACTTTAAAAGATTTTTATTTTGAGACGGAGGAAATAATTTATAAAATTTAAAGAAAATATTTAAAATAGGAAAATATTACATTCATCAAATAAATAATTAAATGGGTTCAAAAATAGATTTAATTAGATTTTTTATTATTTTTATTGTAATCTCATAGTTACATGTCTCTTCAAAATTATAAGTAATTCACCAAAAACTTTACTAATTTTTTAATTTTAATAATATTTTTTCTTAATTAAATATCTTTTCCTTGAAAGTTCAATGTAGTGGCAACAAGAAAACAGTCCGGTCGCCAACACGCCGTAACACATGCGTAAATCCACCGTTGATGATGTCATCCACACGTGAACCTAGTATTGCCTTTTTTTTCTTTACCTTTACTTTATCATACCATGCATGGCCCATGTTCTCACGTGTGCTAACTTTATCTACTACTCTCTCAATAATAATAATTATTATTATTATTATTATTATTATTAAAGACAGATCAAAATATAAATAAATATTTTTTATATTAATTTTTTAATCTAATTTAAATTATTTATTAAATAATAGAAAATAATGGAATGGAAGAGATATAGAAACTATCATATAATGGTTAATGAAAGAAAAATAAAAAAATTGAAGTTTAAAAAAATTTAAAAATGACATATTGAAACAAAAATAAGTTATAACAGACTATTATTATACAAATTTATGAAATTTTCTTTTCTTTAATTAAAAGTACTATTATTTTAGTTTTAAATATAAATTTTATGGACTTTTGTCGGTTGTACCTTTATTTGTTGAATAATATATGCATCCATTTTAAATTATTATTTATTTTATATTCTTAATAATATAAAGTGTATTATTACTTAAGAATAATTTAGTTATATGTAATATTTTTGCACTATTTTTATTGCTTAAATAAATATAAAATTAATTTAGTTTAATTAACATTTTTTCTGTTATTTTTTGTAAAATTATCTCAAAATAACGTTATTATGAGATAGAGATTTTCATTTTTAAAAGTTTAATTTATGTAATATAAATTATTGTTTTGTCAATATTATTTTCTATTATTTATTATAAAAATAAAAATTAATTAATTAATTATTAAGATAATATAGGGAAAAAATTATTTTAAAATATTTTATTGTTACTTCATTGTTACTCCTATGATGTTGTTCTTTTTAATGTTAGTGCAATATTTTATGCCTGTCACGCTCCGAATCTAACATTATTTGACTTTGTGTTTAACAACTCTAGTTTTGCAATCCCGAAACTCTAACATAAATGTCACATTAATTCATTTAACTATATTAAATTAAACTCTTCCACACTTTGCGGCATCAGCATGAGACCTATGTTTGGTTTGAATTGAATTTTAGGTAAGGAAAATTCCATGCTTGGAAGTTGAATTGAAACCCCCTTGATGAACCATGTTTCATGACTTCTTCATCCTCGTTCTTGTTGTTTCATGCCAATGCCTTACACGTGTCACATTGTTAGTGGCTAGTTTATATTCAAGTCATGGTTTGTGATGTGTGTAAATATTTAGGTTGCCGTGTAAAACATGTCATTCTTGATTATTCATGATGTGACTTTTTTTTGGTTGTCATGGATCTGATGTCTACATAGATTAATCTCACGCTATTGCAATTACATAGATTAATCCATCCATTGTGCAAAGTTTCTGCACGCAAATGTAATTGTAGAGATTAATTCATCAAGTTAATTTCTTACCTATTGAAGAAATATCCAATTATGGACCATTTTCTTACCAACCAAAATATAACATTTATTAATTTTTTGTTGACATTATAATTAATTTTATAGGAGATGATGTTACTTACAATTGCATACTATAATTCAAAGTTGATTAAATTATAAGTGCTAGTAAATTATATATGTAAAACTACAATCTCTACAAAGGTGAATGTTTCAATTATGTATTCATGTTGAATACTGTTTTTTTTTTCACTACATAAAAAACCAATCAAATTTATCCTCTTCCACCTACAAAATACTCAATTAAAGAGATAAAAGTGATTAAGAAAGGTTAAAAATAAAACAAAGAAAAAGATAGAAGGTTCTCTAATAGTTATGATCATCACTACAATGAAAACTTCAAAATCCAAACTCAAAATTTGATCACTCTCCCTTCTTCTAATTATCAATGAAGGATTTCATGAAACCAGCTGTACAAATTGAATGAATGTTTATTTGTTTGAGTCCATTAGAATTGTCAATCTCCTTGCTGTTCTTGTGAAGTTACTGCAAAATCATTAAAGAGATAATAAGCAAGCATGTTTTGATTCGGTTAATTGCGGTTATATATGAATGGACACAGACAAACATTCAGATTTGAAAAAACTGAATAAGTTGAACGTAATCACAAGCGTCAGTGTCGTGTTGGTGTCGGTGTCTGACACAAATACAGACACACCTTTCAGAGTTGTCAGAGTGCTACAGAGGTGGTTATATACTAGCATAAACACTTCTATGATAAGCACTTTATGCTATAAGCTGTTAATTTTATTGCAATTCAAGAGGGTAGTGATTGTGATTCTTACCTGAATGGTTCATCTCCAATGTGTTTAACTGTTCCTGATATATCGCGGTAGAGCACTCGGCTTACCTTTTCATATTTTTCTATGCCAAACATGTCTGCGAATTTTCTGTGCAGGTCATCATAAGATTCAAGTAAAGATAGATCAATTGTTCGACCGATATCTTCTGATTCGAGAAAAACTTTGCAGTGATCAGTACTCTCCAAACTCGCCTCGGTCTCACAAGAGCGTTTTCGTAAGCCTTGTTGATAAAGAGGAGTTCCCGAACCATCAGAAAAGTCGCTTACTTTATCGGCATTTCCATCAGATGAACGGTCATTAGAGATCTGTTGCTCGGTTAGAATTTTTTGGCCGAAAAGCACAAGCTGAGGTTTCTTCTCGTCATCGAATTTCCTTGAAGACTGAGTAGAACTTGCCATAGATAGTAAGCAAGAGACATTATCACTCAAGCTAGATTTTTGCATCATTAGGTTATTAGAGACATTAGGTAGTTTAGCAGCATGATCAAAAGGCACGAAACTGGCCGGAAATAGACCTGACTGAACTTTACCGAGGTGGAGATCCGATATTGGAAGACCATAATGAGCATGCCTGGCTCCCTGCATGCCAGCAGGAGTATTTTCGGGTAGACAACGAAATAGGTTGCTCGTACCTAGAAGGTTACTAGAAAAGTTTGGCACTGGAATTTGGCCGTCGAGCGGGAAATCTGAGTGTGGCGACATTCTCAATTTCTTTCTTGGTTGCGAGAAAGGTGAAAGGTTTATCGATGGAACATTTGCTACTAATTCAACCAACCATGGACTCACCCTTCTCACATTTTGCAGTAAATCTGGTTCATCCCATTTAACCTACAAATACAAGAACTTGAGCAAATTAATGATGCCATAGCATTTCTACGAAATTTTCGCAATATGTAAGCACATTATTGATGATAAGCTACACCCTCCGGTCACTATTATAAGTAAAGATTTCATGTTCAAGGTTTATTGAATAACTTGTATATAGATCAGATACATTAATCATTCAATAAACATAAAAAGATAATATTTGCTTATAATAGTGAGCAGAGTAGCATTTGGGTCTATAATAAATTAAACATTAGCAAGAGTGAGATCACCGCATTTTGGTATTATGCAATTTGATGTTACCTGAAGAAGTCTCCAAGGTGAATTAGGCCAGAGAAGGGAATCAACAAACTGAACTCCAGATACAATTCCCATAAACCAGCTTATTCGAGACGAATCCTCGGTTTCAAATGGCATCTTGAATCTTATTCCAGAACACCATCGAATCTGCATTGCCGTCTCTACTAAATGCGCCTTAACACAAAACTCCGGTGTACTTGCGCGAGGGTAGTAAACAACCTCAAACGGTTGCTTATTCGCAGCTAAAGTTACCGCTTCAAGGACCGCTTCTGGCCTAACTTTTTCCCTCCCCGTCACATTCGCGCTCGAGTTCAAACCATTGTTGTTGTTAATGTTATTATTAACGTTTCTCATCATTTGATTCTCGTTCTGTGCAAACCAAGGTAGAGGAAACTTTTCTCCCACAGGATTCCACCCAGAAGGATCCTCATGTCCACCACCGATACCTTTCTTCGCCCGTCGAATCCCGACACAAAGATCACCGTTTTCCGCCCTCAAAAACACAATTGAATCACCAGCAAGAAGCTTCTTGTGATTCACAAAAGTACTCCAACCCGTAGTCAAAAGATGCCTCCTCGGCGTCCCCCTATAGATATGCCTAAACTTCCAAGTCTCGCCATGAACATCCTTAGCCAAAATGTTCTGAAGAGGAGGATCCGCCGCGTAATCCAACCGTGGAAAAATCGTCTCCGCACAATACCTAGGAACAGAAAAACCTCCACCATTATTCGCATCAGATTGCGTCAACGTCTTCGCAAACGAAGCAGGCTTATCTTGATTTTCAACACCAGCAACATCATTGTCATAATCTACACCATCATTTCTATTACCATTTCCATTTCCACTCAAAGGAACAAGCTTAAGCTTAGCATAAACCTCATCAGTTTCAGGATCAGCCATAAACTTAACCGAAAAAACTTTGCATGGAATCAAAGGCTCCACCTTTGGACAATTCATGAAATTAACAGGTCCACATGCATGTTCAGCATGACCTTGAGGAAAGTAATAAACTTTACTATTCACCGCCGGCATCTGAACCATTCCACCAGCACAAGCATGCCATAGCTGAGGATCTAAACACCTTTCATCTTCTTTTGATGAGTTATTATCTCTTGAATCCAAAAACATATTCATCTTCAAAAAACTTTCACTGCAAAATTTCTGCAACTTTATTAGTTTACCAATTTAAGTAACACAATTCATGACCCACATAAAAAAAAAAAAAAACATTAATTTTCATCTTCCATGAATTAAAACATTAGAAAAGTTGCAAATTATGACTTTTTTTCTACCTGAAAAGTCATGTATGATCACAGTTGCTCACTGCTTGCTTCTCTTGAATCCTCAATTTTGCTGACAGAATAATTCAGATTTCATAAAGTTCAAATTTTTTTCTTCAATTTTGATGTCAATTAACAACTTTTTCTCCAAAACTTCGCCACCAAGAAAATCCTAATGTGCTCAAAACCTTGAAATGTCAAAGGGTTTCTGCCATGTTTATCAAAATCAGAAATTTCATGGAAATTGTTCATACCCACCAAATATTTTTCTCTGTTCTGTTTTCTCCAGAAAAGATAGTTGAAACAGAAAACTTCAAAGAAGAGTTATGATATTGAAACAGTGAAAAACCTGCAAGTGAATCATTACAAGAACATGAACGAAAGCAGAGAGTTCAAGATCCAGGTAAAAAGCAGTCAGAAGAGAAGAAGCTCAATTGAGATCTTGTGAAAGAATCATGAGGTGGATTGAATTGAAAGGGAAGAGATGATGGCCGACATGGAAGCAGTGAGAGATAAGAGAAGAAAGAAAAGGGACAGGTTTAATGGATGATGAAATGGAATGGGAAGAGTCCAAAAGCAATAGACGCACAATGACACCACACAACACAAACACAAAACACACGAAAACTAACAGAAAAAATAGTAATAAAAAGAGGACTTTGTTTTACTTTAAAAAACAAAAATATCACAAACTGTGTGTATGTAGTTGTAGTTCTAGTAGTGGTGGACTTTAGTAATATTGCTGTGTGGGGCTCTTTGGTTTCTTATGTTTTTTTAGTGTGTGTTTATTTCTGTCATTCTAATAATTGATGTGGTTTTGGAAGATTGATGCTTGGTTTTTATGGATTAATGAAAAAGTGCTTTTAATTTTACTTTTTTTATTTATTAAACTTGTTTGAAATAAATACAAGATATTTTGAGTTTATTTGTTAATAGGACTAAACGGATATGATCTGTCTGTCCGCTTTTATTAATGTACAACAAGTCAAAATATAAATAATATTTTTTTTATGTTTAACTTTTATTTTATTTAATTTTTTTATAAAATAAAAAAAATTAATAGAATGAAAAAATATACAAATCATTTTATAACAGTTAATAAAATAGAAGTTAAAAAAGAAATTAAAAAAAAAACATAATTGAAATAAAAATAGACTATACCAAAAACAAGTTTTGCCATGGATAAATTTTAGAAGTGATTTTGATATTTAAAGAGTTATATATTTATTGTTAAAATTTTTAATATAATAATTAAATATTTGTAGAAAAATGATATTTTGTAAAAATAAAAAAGTCATGAGAACTTACTCAAAAATAACTTTTTTATTTTAAAATTATTTTGAAATTTTATCATCTAAGTAAATCACAATAATATGATGAAGTTTATGAAAATTTATTTCAATGAATTTTTTAAAGCTATTTATTTAAAAATATCATCTTTTAAAAGATATAATAAAATGATGTTGTGTCTTGTGTTTCATTAAAATTGTCATGGGTATTCAAGTCATTTGGAAGCTACGTATTACAGTTTCTTTATTTTCACTTTGATGATGCCTTGGAATGCAAGAAATCTAATAAAAATTACAATGTGATATTGTAAATTTTTTTCTTCTTATTGTGATATCAAAGATTATTTTAAAGATTAATTCACAGTCAAACATGCTCTTGAAAATTGTTGAGACAAAAATCGATTCTCAAGCCAAAAAAATTCAAAATTCAAAATTTAATAATTTAATATCTTTTTTCATTTCTTATATTTGATTTGGAATCCAATTTAATTTCTTTAACTTAAAAAAAATCGTTTTGATCTCTTATTTATTCTTAATCAAAGTATTTAGTATGTAAGCCATTTGAAAAAGAAAATCTAAAACAATATTTTAGAATCACCAATTGAAAATTATTTGTTTTATATATGCAACTTTATAAATTTATTGAAATACTTCTATTATTAAAAAAAAAACAATTTTTCACATGTTAATTTTCTATAGTAGAAGAGACAAAAGAAATTCATAGACATGGGGAATGAATCAAAAACAAAATTTAGAATGAGAAGGATATATATGATTTAAAAGTCATAAAAGTAATGTTATTTTTCTTAATGGGATAAAACAATCAAAATATGATACATACATAAAAGTTCTTCAAACAAAATCCTCAACCACTTGCCACTGAATTTAGTTGTATGTGTAGTTTTCACCATTTTCCCCCTTTTTAATTTAGGTTTTGAGGTCAATTTAGTTGTTTGCATACTTTTCACCATTTTCTCCTCGTTTCTAATTTAGGTTTTATTTTAAATAGGTTTAAATGGACGAATTTCTCCATGTATTTATTCATCATGGAAGTAGAACAACTTCAAAATTGAAATATGATTTTGAGAAGTGGAGTTTTTTGAATTAGTAGGTCAAGTCAAGGAAATGAGATATAGGGAATTAAATACTATATAGTACCAGGTCACTATTTGTGGCGTATATTTTGACCGATGACAATGGTGTCTAAGATATTGTAGATTTATGTAAGATGCACTTGAGTGTTGGTGCTTATATATAACATCTATTGTCTCGACTTGAGTTTTTTAATAATCCTCTAGAAGAAGAAGACATAAACCCCAAGGATATATATTTAATTTCTAAACTATACAAAGAAGTTGTAAAAGGGGATGAATTGAATGAAGGTAGAGTCTGATCTGGTGAGGTGTAAGGTGATGAATTGAATGAAGGTGGAGGCCAATCTGATGAGAGGCAGGTAAGTAAATTGAGTGAAGGTAGAGTCCATAGTAGTTATATGAATGATAAATTTAATATAGGTATAATTAATGAAGGTTAAATAGTTGATTCTGAAAGTGAGAATGATAGAATTATGACGATGTTTTGAATATTGCATTTGAAGACTTTGATGATGGTGAGTTTATGAAGAGGATGTTGGTGTAAGCCCCAGAGACCAATACTTTTGGTACTTGTATCGAATTATTTATTAATAATAAAAGATATTTCTTTATTATATTTGTTTTTCCAAAATAATAAAGTCCCTAGAATAGCTAGACCATTTAATGAAATATTAAATGTGACTTGATCATGAGATTACACTAAACACAAGGACAATATTCTTAAAGTATACGTAGTCGAGTTTTACTGTGAAGTGGGATAACCTTAAAGCATTAAGACCAGGGCCAGCCCAATAAATCCAGAGGCCCCGTTTTATATTAAAAAACAGGCCCAATTTTTTTAAAATCAATTAAATAATTAAAAATAATAGAAAAATATAATTATATTAATTAAAAATAAATTTAATTATACTTATGTTAACATTTGATCATCTCAATTTTTTATGTATTAAGTTTCATAATATTTTTCATTTTATTGAATTTTTATATAATATTTTTTTATATATTTATTAATATTAATGAAAAAAATTACATCTTTTAAAAATTTAGACCCTATATTATTTGGGGCCCTATGCGGTAGAGCTTGTTGCTCTTGCACGTGGTCGGCCCTGATTAAGACTATTATGTAGATAGATTGATGATCGCATATCATGTATCATGGATAAAGAGTTATTAAGTCTTAACATAGATATGAATATTATAAGTAATATTTATATTGGATTGACCCGCTATGAGAGTATTACATAAAATGTTATGCAAAGTGTCATAAGTTACTCTCATAGTGATAGTGATATATATCACCCTTCAATCTGAAACCATTATGGACCCTAAATGTAAAGTCAAGTACTTTATTGCCGATCAAACATTGTCCGTAACTGGATGACCATAAAGACAGTTGATGGGTACTTCACAAAGCATGTGGAGGGATATGAGTGACCTAGATGGAATTTGTGCATCTTGCATAGCAGGAAAAATGTCTAAGGGTCCAATATTGAAATGGACAAGAATGATATAGTATATGCATTGTGTTAAATATAGACATAAAGTCAAAAGAGTAATTGTACACAAACATTATCACATAAAAGGTTTTGTCAGATCACATGACATTTTCGTGACTTGGGTAATAGTGATGTGTTGCTAGATACCGCTCACTGTTTATTATGTTGAATGTGTAATTTAATATAATTGTCAATGTCGCGAGAACCTACATGGTTACACACATAAGGACGCACTGATGAGAGAGATATAATAAATAAGGAATACCATAAGGTACAATGTACTTGAGAGAATTATGGAACACTATAAGGTACGATGCACTTAAGTGAAATATGGAACATCATATAATATAATAATAGTTAATATTATTATTATTATTATTATTATAATAGTTATAAAATATAATAATAAAAAAATATGTTTATTATAATAATAGTTATTATAGTAATATATTATTATTATATGGTGCATTTAAGTTGGGATTTTTAGCTTGCAACCCACACAAGTGGTTATAGAAATAGAACCCTTGTGTAGAATCATTGATACTTGATGAAAATTCAGTTGTGAGATCCTAGCCGTCTTTTCCCCATCTCTCTCTCTCTCTCTCTCTCTCTCTCTCTCTCTCTCTCTCTCTCTCTCAAAGCCTTCAATCGTAGCAGTTAGCATTGAGACTAAAGGAATATGTTCGTGTGGACTGAGTAGAGGCGTTGTTCATCGTATATTACTCGTGATCACTCATTCGATTCAGAATCAAAGGTTTCATCGCCACAAGAGGTAATCATTCTATCACTAATCATGATCATTCGTAAGGATCACTAAAGGGAATTTTTATTTTTCCGTTGTGTTTTAGATCACAAATTCGCTTTAGAGGAAATGTATAATCTGTTATAATATGAAAATAGTTCTAAGGGTATTATGAAAAAATTGAAAGACAAAAGAGAATTAATGAGAGTGAAAATGATACTAAGGAGTTAGGAAGTGAATGTGAAATAGATGAGAATTACATAACAAGTAGGAAGAAACAACCCATTTTCAAATTATAAAAAGACATGAAAAATTATAAATGGAAGTTAGGAACTTATTTTACTTCCAAGCGTGATTTTAAGGGATCAATAATAACTTATGTTTTCCAATCTAGTAGGAAATTTATGTTCATTAAAGATGACAAACAAAAGGTTAAGGTTAGATGTAAAGAGGGATGTGATTGCGAAGAATATCGTGCCAAGTTGCCAAAGGAGGATACTTGTCAACTGAGGAAAGTAATTGACATTCACAATTGCAGTAGAGATTATAATGTGAAAATGATAACTAAAAAGTGGTTGAGTAAGTGAATTCAAAATTCTTTGAAACATACACATCCACTTTTAATTTATAATTCACAACACATTTATTCTCTCAATTTTCAAGAGTTTTGATTTTTGTTTTGAGTTTTGCAAATAGAATATTTTCTGTTAGACGGTGTGGCTAGTGATCGAGAGGGGGGGAGGTGAATAGATCACCTCCTTTTTCACAAGGTTTTAATAAAAAAATTCAATTTTAAGTTAAGGAAATGAGATATAGGGAATTAAATACTATATAGTACCAGGCCGCCATTTGTGACGTATATTTTGACCGATGACAATGGTGTCTAAGATATTGTAAATTTATGTAAGATGCACTTGAGTGTTGGTGCTTATATATAAAATCTATTGTCTCGACTTGAGTTTTGTAATGATCCTCTAGAAGAAGAAGACATAAACCCCGAGGATATATATTTAATTTCTAAACTATACAAAGAAGTTGTAAAAGGGGATGAATTGAATGAAGGTAGAGTCCGATCTGGTGAGGTGTAAGGGGATGAATTGAATGAAGGTGGAGGCCAATCTGGTGAGAGGAAGGTATGTAAATTGAGTGAAGGTAGAGTCCATAGTAGTTATATGAATGATGAATTTAATATAGGTATAATTGATGAAGGTTAAATGCTTCAAGTAATGGAATATTCAGCTCCAGCTTCTTGAACAACTCCAGGAACTTCTCAAAATTCTTCTCTTGTTGTCCTTTCTTTTTGTTTCTTGGTGGATAGGGAAGTTTGATCACCGGTTTTGGTTCCACCGTTTTTTCTTTGGTTTCCGATGCTGGGGTTACTTCTTCCTCTTCTTCAACAACTTCATTCTCTTTTATTTCCAGTTCCACTTCAATCATTTGATCCTCACTCTCAGAATTATCTTTCACTTCTTTATTTGCTTTCCCTCTTCGCGTTGTGACTGCATTGACTTTGTGGTTATCTTTTGGATTTGTTACAGTTGCACTTGGAAGGGCCCCTGGAGTTTGAGGAATTGCAAGATGTTGGGAAATTTGGCTCATTTGCACTTCAAGGTTCTTGATAGAGGCTCCAGTATTCCTTAAGTTACTCCTTGTTTCTTCTAGGAATTGAGAATTGTGAGCGGCCATCTTTTCAATGGCAATTTCCCAATCCTCCTTTCTTGGAACATGTGGCTGATATTGTTGTTGTTGGGGATGGTATGGTTGTTGGCCTTGAACCAGTTTCTGAATGTTCCCTTGTCTTTCCATGAGAAGTTGGGGTGATTTTTCCACACCGGATTATATGTGTTGGCATACAGGTTGTTCTGCCTCAACATATTAATCTGTTCAGCCTGTTCTTGAGTTGCCAAATAATGCATGGCAAAGTGTGGTCCACAACAAATCTCACAAATCACCGCTTGAACTGGTTCCACCTGTGCCACTGTCTGTGTGCTAATATTCATTTTCTTCAACCTTCTTTCAACTTCTGCAGCTATTTGATCTTCCATTTTAACAACTTGCTCTGTCAGCTTTAAATCAATCTTACCATCGGGTTGACTCACAATGTGATCATACAATTCAAGATGTTTATTAGCAGCAATTGCTTCTATGATTCTTTTGATACCAGTGGCTGTTGAAAAGTTTGTTGAGCCACCTGCAACAGTATCTATAAGCTATTTTGTCTTGAGTCGCAACCCATTCACAAAGTTTTGCATCTGCTCGGTCGCATCCATATTATGATTAGGACACGCGGTCAGACACCTTTTAAATCTCTTGTATGCATCTCCAAGTGATTCATCCTCTCTTTGTTTAAAATTGACAATATCGTATCTTTTTCGGATGAAAACTGAAGCAGGAAAATATTCGTTGAGGAATGTTGTTTCCATCTCTTGCCATGTTGTGATACTCGCAGCTGGGAGTGAGTAGAACCACTCTTCTGCATCATCAGTAAGTGTAAATGGAAACATCACAAGTCTTTTTTCTTCCTCAGAGTGACCTTCAATCTTCAAAGATGTAGTGGTAGTAAGGAATCTCTGAAGATGCTTGTTTGCATCCTCATTGATTCTTTCGGCGAAAGGTTTGCTCTCCAACTGGCGAATGGTGGAAGGATGTAACTGGAAATGTGAAACATTCACCGGTTGGTTAACAATAGTCATCTGGTTGGGTTGAGCATTAGCTCCTCCATAGTCACCTATCAGTCTTTCTATAGGAGGTTGATTTCCTGCCATGTTATCAAATCCAGGATTTGCCTCCCTGTCGGAGTCAGAGTCACTGTGCTCAGAATGCACAGATATGTCGTCTTATGTTTCCTGATTCAGGACACTAGGACCTGCACTCGCAGCTGCCAGTCTATCAATTCTTGCCTTGCGGCGTCTCTCGTACAAAGCTCTTTTTTGTTCTGCGTCAAAGGAAAACTTAGCTGAGGTCTGACCTCGCATAAACAGTTAGACAAAAATTAGAACAGATAACAAAATTTCAATAACACTTAAAATAGCAAAAATAAAATAAAATAAAATTTTAGTCGCGAAACAACAAAATTTCAATTGAAATAAGAAAATAAACTTAATCTTTGGCAGTCCCCGGCAACGGCGCCAAAAACTTGATGTGAAAATAGAAAGTGTACTATTTTTGTCCACTGTAGTAATAATAGGGAAAATTCCCTGAATATCGATCTCAAGGACTGCGTAGTAAATTAAGTTTTTTTTACTATTTCAATTGAACAAAAGTTCCTTTGGTTTGGTATAGATATTATCAAAGGACTTATAAACATAAAATTTAGGAAAATAATAAGAATGACAAATATGAGAATTATACTAGGGAAGGTGTATGAGAAATTCTTATAATGACAAATTATTTATAATCGTTAAAATATCACTGCAACTAAAACATTACCGCCTTTCAAGATTAGTTTTCAAAAATTCCTTTAAGGAAAACCCTTTGGTATTCCTTCTATACCCAATTCCTTGATTGTATAGAATGAACACCAAGCATTTGCATATCGAAAGTTCTTACGGTTAAATATGATATTCCAATTCCTTGATTATATGCGATAAAAAGTTTTGATTGAAAAACATCAACAACAGCATTCCTACATTCTGTTAACCGATGATTAAAAATCTAATTTTCCAATATTGATTTTTATAATAAAATCGAATCAATCAACACAATGAATATAGAAGTAGTGAAATTCATAAAATCAAATTCAATGTCATTACAATAAACTCAGGGACACCCCCTAGCATTGGGGGGTTTAGCCACTCATATTCAAAACAATGAAAATCACATACATAAGGAAAAGAGACATTACAATATATAAAGGATTGGTTGGATCGTCAATTGCACCCGCGTTTGATCGATCCTTCTTCTCCTCTCTCAATCTATTATTCTCTCCTTGCGTGCAAATTCCCAAAATCCAAAAGTGTTCCCTTTCAGTTACGATCAACCTAATGTATCAGATTACAAAATTACATGTGAAATGCCTAAACTGCCCTCAACACAAGAGAATTAAGAAATGACACAATTTTTGCATCCATGTGCTATGACACGGGCCGTGTCGTGTGACACGGGCACCCGTGTCATGCTGTTGGAATCTTGGTTGTGTGCATCTTCCTTTGGGGGACTATGACACGAGCCGTGTCATGTGACACAGGCACCCGTGTCAGGCTTCTGTATTGCCTCACACATTTTTTCCAAGTCTTCACACCATGGCCATCCTGACACGGGCCGTGTCAGGTGACACGGGCACCCGTGTCAGGCTTTTGAAACCCCCTTTTCCTCTATTTCCTTGCACACGGATCGCCATTTCATTAGTATCTGATCACCAGCTTGTTAAATGCCTGAAAGTACACTAAAAACAACCAAATTAAACACACCAACGATATAAAAGATAAACATGTAACATCATTGCCACATAAAGGAATAACAAGAAATAACATAAACATAAGACTCAAAAGCACACAAAAACATAAAAACCAACAACTAAAATAGCTTGAAATATATGACTGAAAATCATCGATCAACGACCAACTGTGAGTCTGTGCATATTATATATCTTCTGCTCCCAGATCGTCAGCAAGGCGTAATCCGGCCAAGAAGGCCTCGTAATTTTCCTGATTATTGGATGTGGGGAAAGACAGGGTCAAGGATGCTTCGATGAGTGTTCCCTCCTCGCTTTCTAACATGACCCCGACCCCGCTGCCTGTCGAGCTAGATGCTCCATCGATGAAAATGGTCCATTTAGATGGAGATGTTGTTGTTTGCTCGTTGAAGGTAAGTTCTGCTACGAAATCGGCTAATGCTTGAGCTTTGAGGGTCTGTCGTCCTTCGTATTTGATGTCGAACTCGGCCAATTCTAATGACCATTTAAGCATTCGACCGGCCATGTCGGGTCTTCCGGGCATCTGTCTGACGGGTTGGTCCGTTCTGACGACGATAGTATGGGCCAAGAAGTAGTGTCGCAACCTCCTTTCCGCGAAGAGTAGGGCTAAAGCTACCTTTTCGATTTTCAAGTACCTGAGTTCGGGCCGTTCAACGCTTTGCTCGTGAAGTATATGGGTTTTTGCTCCTCGGGGAGCTCTCGGATAAGGGCTGCACTAACGGCTTCGTTCGACACTACGAGGTAAAGGTATAACGTTTCACCTGCATTGGGTCTGGAAAGTACCGGTGGTTTGGAGAGTTCTTTCTTTAGGTTAGCTAGGGCTTGCTCGCATTCGTCGGTCCACTCGAAAGCCGGCTCTTTGCGGAGGAGTTTGTAGAATGGGAGCGCGTGCTAGGCGGATTTAGTCACAACGAGCGAGGGAAGCGAGCACTCTGTTCAGTGATTGTATGGATTTTTTAGAGTTTTGGGTAGGTATTTCTGTGAATGCTCGACATTTATCCGGGTTGGCTTCGATCCCTCGCTCGGTTAAGTATAACCCGAGAAATTTACCTGCCCGAACTCCGAAGGTACATTTTTCAGGGTTGAAACGCATCTTGCTTTTTCAAGCTTGGTCGAACACCTTTCTTAGGTGGGAAGCATGATCTGTTTCTTCCTGGGACTTGACTATCATGTCGTCCATGTATACTTCGAGCATGTCCCCAATTCCAGCTCGGAAAACTTTGTTAATCATGCGCTGGTAAGTGGCGCCCGCGTTTTTTAGACCAAGGGGCATAACGTTGTAGTAGTAATTGCCTGATTCGGTCATGAAGGCCGTGTGTTTTTTGTCGGCCACGGCCATCGGAATTTGGTTATATCCTGAATAAGCATCCATAAATGAGAGTAGTTTGAAACCGACCGAGTCGTCGACCAATTTATCGATATTTGGTAGAGGGTAAGCATCTTTCGGGAAAGACCGGTTAAGATCGGTATAATCAACGCACATTCGCCATTTTCCATTAGATTTTTTGACAAGTACAACATTGGAAATCCAGGTGGTGTACCTGGCCTCCGTTACAAAGTTCGCCTCTAGGAGGTCTTCTACAGCTTTTTCGACCGTTTTAGCTTTTTCGGTTGACTGTTTTCTCCTTTGTTGGGCAATTGCCTTGTGATTCGGATCGATGGAAAGATGGTGACATACTACGTCTGGATCGAGCCCGGGAATTTCCGCTGCGCTCCATGTGAACAGGCCAGTGTTCCCCCTCAGGCATGCTTCTAGCTGTCTTCTTGCTAATTCTGGGAGGTGTGCTCCGATCTTCACGCATCTGCTTGGGTCCTCTCCCAGCGGGATCAGTTCGAATTCACCGTCGGGGATAGGTCGGGCTAATGAAGAAGATGGCTGCTGAGAATTCTCGTCCTCATCTGGAAACCTGCAATCGAGGTCGATGGAATCGACCCGGGGGAGAGGTGCGGGTGCATTAGTGTTCGGGGAGCAAACTGAGGTGGAGGTTTTTGGCTGGTACAATATCGAGCTAAGGCCTTTAGAGGCCGCTTCGAAACAACGTCGGGCAGCTTCCACATAACCATGTAGGGTGGCGACCCTTCCTGAAGTGGTGTAGTACTTCATCTTTAGATGGATGATGGATGGGACGGCTAGGAGTTCGGCCAGTGTTGGGCGACCTAGAATGCACTGGTATAAAGAAGGACAATCGACGACCAATAACTGGACGCGGATTGACCGAGCAGTTTCTGCGGCTCCGAACGTGACTATGAGATCGACATAACCCCATGGTCGTGACACTGCACCGTTGAAACCTTGTAGGTCCGATCCTATGTATGGTGTCAGGTGAGTTTTGTTCAGCTGGAGCGTAGCGAATAGCTGTGAGTACATGATGTCGCATGAGCTACCCTGATCGAACAATATCCTGCGGACGTCGAAGTTGGCCATTGGGGCTCGGATGAGCAGTGGAATGCTGGCATTTGAAGCTCCTACTAACAGTTCCTCTCTATAGAAGGAGATGAGCACTAAATTGTCTCTGGGGGGATCCAGTGTGGCATTCAGGGCCGACCCTTTCGTAATTAGTTGGTCGAACTTCCTTTTTATGGAACCGACCGTGATCTTATTAAACCCCCCGCCTGAGATCACCATCCGATGTGGCCGCGTCGGGCGTGGACGAGTGCTGTTGATGATGGAGAAAAGATGGAGGTGTACCTATGAAGGCACTCCGATGCTAAAGTCAGAGAACGAGCAACGAGTGAGCAAGTACAATATAGTTGGGTCTAGATTTTAATACCTAACCCTCTAAAATGAGAGGGTTTATAAACTGGTCCAAGTGAGTGCTCATTGGCCCAAAATGTTGGGCGCGGATTGCGGATCCCGCGATAATCGACGGTGATTAGGAACTAGCCGTTGAGGCGAGAAAGAGCTTGCTCGACAGGCTCTTCGCCCGACAGTGTAGTTGTCTGACCGAAGGTAAGTCGAGCAATCGACTCCATAGCTCCGAGCGTGGTCGGGTTTTTGATGGACCGTTGGGCCGCGAGATAGATATGACCCAATTATGATGGTTGGGCCAGTCCGGAACAATTAATATTAATGAAAAAAATTACATCTTTTAAAAAATTTAGACCCTATATTATTTGGGCCCCTATGCGGTAGAGCTTGTTGCTCTTGCACAGGGTCGGCCCTGATTAAGACTATTATGTAGATAGATTGATGATCGCATATCATGGATCATGGATAAAGAGTTATCAAGTCTTAACATAGATATGAATATTATGAGTAATATTTATATTGGATTGACCCGCTATGAGAGTACTACATAAAATGTTATGCAAAGTGTCATAAGTTACTCTCATAGTGATAGTGATATATATCACCCTTCAATCTGAAACCATTATGGACCCTAGATGTAAAGTCAAGTACTTTATTGCCGATCAAACATTGTCCGTAACTGGATGACCATAAAGATAGTTGATGGGTACTTCACAAAGCATGTGGATGGATATGAGTGACCTAGATGAAATTTGTGCATCTTGCATAACAGGAAAAATGTCTAAGGGTCCAATATTGAAATGGACAAGAATGATACATTATATGCATTGTGTTAAATATAGACATAAAGACAAAATAGTAATTGTACACAAACATTATCCCATAAAAGGTTTTGTCAGATCACATGACATTTTCGTGACTTGGGTAATAGTGATGTGTTGCTAGATACCGTTAATTGTTTATTATGTTGAATGTGTAATTTAATATAATTGTCAATGTCGCGAGAACCTACATGGTTACACACATAAGGACACACCGATGAGAGAGATATAATAAATAAGGAACACCATAAGGTACAATGTACTTGAGAGAATTATGGAACACTGTAAGGTACGATGCACTTAAGTGAAATATGGAACATCATATAATATAATAATAGTTATTATTATTATTATAATAGTTATAAAATATAATAATAAAAAAATATGTTTATTATAATAATAGTTATTATAGTAATATATTATTATTATTATATGGTGCATTTAAGTTGGGATTTTTAGCTTGCAACCCACACAAGTGGTTATAAAAATAGAACCCTTGTGTAGAAGCATTGATAGTTGATGAAAATTCAGTTGTGAGATCCTAGCCGTATTTTCCCCATCTCTCTCTCTCTCTCTCTCTCTCTCTCTCTCTCTCTCTCAAAGCCTTCAATCGTAGCAGTTAGCATTGAGACTAAAGGAATATGTTCGTGTGGACTGAGTAGAGGCGTTGTTCATTGTACATTACTCGTGATCACTTATTCGATTCAGAATCAAAGGTTTCATCGCCACAAGAGGTAATCATTCTATCACTGATCATGATCATTCGTAAGGATCACTAAAGAGAATTTTTATTTTTCCGTTGTGTTTTAGATCACAAATTCGCTTTAGAGGAAATGTATAATATGTTATAATATGAAAATAGTTCTAAAGGTATTATGAAAAAATTGAAAGACAAAGGAGAATTAATGAGAGTGAAAATGATACTAAGGAGTTAGGAAGTGAATGTGAAATAGATGAGAATTACATAACAAGTAGGAAGAAACAACCCATTTTCAAATTATAAAAAGACATGAAAAATTATAAATGGAAGTTAGGAACTTATTTTACTTCCAAGCGTGATTTTAAGGGATTAATAATAACTTATGTTTTCCAATCTAGTAGGAAATTTAAGTTCATTAAAGATGACAAACAAAAGGTTAAGGTTAGATGTAAAGAGGGATGTGATTGCGAAGAATATCGTGCCAAGTTGCCAAAGGAGGATTCTTGCCAACTGAGGAAAGTAATTGACATTCACAACTGCAGTAGAGATTATAATGTGAAAATGATAACTAAAAAGTGGTTGAGTAAGTGAATTCAAAATTCTTTGAAACATACACATCCATTTTTAATTTATAATTCACAACACATTTATTCTCTCAATTTTCAAGAGTTTTGATTTTTGTTTTGAGTTTTGCAAATAGAATATTTTCATCTTCAACCTCTTGTATCATCCATTGTCATTTGGATCTAGGTCTTATCTTAGTGTGTGAGATATGTGAGGAGGGTTGCTATTGTGATTAACATTTTCTTTGAAGATTTTAGAGGTTTGCAATTGTGTGTGTGGTTGTGGTTGGGATAAAAAAATCTAGTGAAAAAGAAGGAGATTCTTCTCTCTAGAATTATATTGGTAGAGCTATGTGGGAGCCTACATATAAATGTGAAGTTTTTCTTATCTTCAAACACTCCAAGGCTCAAGATATAGATAAGACCAAGTAAAGATCGTTGTAGAATGGAAACTTTGAACCACATTTTTAGAGCTGGAAAATTTAAGTTAATTTTGAGTGAAGATTTCACAAGAGCTTAATGTCAGATGTTGTGTACAAGTTAGGGAGGATTTGGACCAGAGATTATAAGTTTCACCATTATTCAAATTATGTTTACTAAACAACTATGCAAAATTTGTCAAAATGATAGTGTAAAAACAACAAATTTTTATTGGGAAACCATTGAAGACTGGATTAGGCACAAACGAGGACAAAAGTGTTGAATTAGTATAAATCCTTAGTACAATATTCTATATCTCTATCTTTTTAATTCTATGTTTAGTTACATATCTTAGGTTTATTGCTTTCATAGAATCACATGTGATTAGATTTATTGCATTAATAGAGATTTCATCCATAAGCGTAAGTTTTGTTAGATTAAGACTTCAAATCGTTCTTGTTGTTGATTAAACCTTGAGACAATAATTCTAAAATTTTCATTGTAGTTTATACAATGCTTGTAAAATGATTGTAATTCAATAAATTGTATTGATTGCTTTGATTACTTATTTAATCTACTTTCAATTTTGTATGTCGATTGAGTGATGTGTGTATTTCATCCAACAATATGTATTTTGTATGCATGTTTTTCTGCCACATAAATTTTAATAAACTCCGATCCTTTTGAAATAAACAAATTTTTAATCGGTCAAATTTTTAATGAGGTATATTCAACCCTTATTCTAAATTGTTGTATTCTCATTTTCTCGCTCAATAACTACAAGTATGGTTGAGAATGGTTTAACAAAACTATGATTAAATTGATATAAACTGGTTTATATGAACTCTGATTAAATTGTTACAAACTACCATTAAACTCGTATAAACTAAGAGCATAAAAACATAGCAACATATTTGCAATTCAACAACATAAACTTGTTTCACATTACATTACATTCAATTGCATAACAGTACAACATAACATTATTTTCAACACCATCAAAGCAATTCAATCGCATAAAACAACCAAAGGCATCGGATTACATTCACTGGTTAAAACAACATAAATCATAAATTTGCACAAACAATGCGTACATTAAAATAATGAAAACAACAAAAGTTAAAATTTGTCTTCCACTTCATAGTGTTCTTTAAATCCAATTCAAGATCTATAAATTATTGTTTTTGTCCCTTAATTGTGGCACTTTGTTTTTTAAAATTATGCAATTGCTCTTCATTTGCTTTTGCTCACATTTCCAAGCTTTTTTTTTGTTTCATCATAAAATGACCATTCCCATCTTCTACTTCTTCATAGAACCAAATAAAGAACCTACACAGGATTTGAGTAGAACCATGTATGAATTTAGAAACCACAATGCAATGTACAAAACAACATTTGATTTAGAATTTTGTAGAATGATTAAGGATTTTAGAATGGTTATCAAGTGTGGACATCCTCAAAATTGTTTTCCATAATTGCTAACTATTGTTGTCATACAAAGAATGACAATATCCCTACAAAGATAATTGGGTCTCCATCACAACTTCAAACTTGAATAAACCTTGGAATCATAACTCCTTAAATTTTTCCCTTTTGCAATGAAAAAAAACACCCAAAACTCATTCTTATCTTCAAGTGAACAAAAGTGGTTAAAGGTTTTTAGTCGGTAAAGACTTATGTGACACGGTTCGATGAAATAAGAAACCAAAAATGTCTTTTTAAAAGTTAAGGGATCAAATTAGATAAAGGATGAAAAAATATTAAAGCAAATTTAATGAGTTAAAATTAATTTTTAAAACAAATTAATTATATTCATCTTTAAAATTAATTTTAACTCATCTTAAAATAAAATGAAACATACTCTTTTTTTTTATACAAAAATAAAACACACTCTAATTCAATTATTAAATTGTTTTATCTTCAAATTCAGACCTTTTTTCCATATTCATCCAAAAATATACCACCATGGCTTTATCAAAACGATTGTTCCATGAACACCAAAAACTATTGACAAAAATGATTTAGCCACTGACCAAAACGATTGTTCTGCGAATAACCACGAAGCATCATACTCTGCAAGTCACCAAATTCTCTCAGGCATTCTGTCAAACAGTTGGCGTGTAAAATCAACATCACCGCATTTATGGTAACCTTTAATCACACGAGTCCAAGAAGCAACATCAAATTGACTCATCCTCTTAAAAACCACACTTTGCAAACTTCAAATTCCACATAAAAACATGCAACTTGCAAACTGTTTTCACTTTTTGTTCAAGCCAAACAAAACATCAAAGAGATTTCAACACCCGTGAATTAGTTTCATAGACCAGCAAGAGTCAATTACAATATAGCGCCATCAGGACCGGTCCAACCC
Source organism: Lathyrus aphaca (assembly GCA_963966055.1). NCBI lineage: Eukaryota > Viridiplantae > Streptophyta > Magnoliopsida > Fabales > Fabaceae > Lathyrus > Lathyrus aphaca. The sequence goes on from OZ014520.1 coordinate 247,962,903, forward strand.
ACGTAGAGACATAAAATGAAGTCTTAAAAATAAATAAATAAAATCAGAGTTAGAACCAAAAACCTAAAAGATAGAGGTTTCTCATTTATCAACTTAATACTGAGATTTTAGATAACAAGTATGTCAATTGAAATATTTATAACCAAATTAATTTTTTTTATCTCCATTCTCCACCACTCATGTATGAATACCTACACATTCACCAAAATCAAGTTGAAACTTGAAAGCACCGTTTTGTAGTTACAAAACCTTCTAAACATTGCATAATATATCAGTAAGGAATATATGATAAAACAGATAACACAGTGCTAATGAGAATTTACTGAGTCTTAAATTTTGCCGGCTAAAATTAAGCATTAGTTTTTGAGCCAGAAGGATTCTTTAAATATTCTCAGAAATATGTAATCAATCGCAAACGTGCAAAATATGTTGTTTGAGTAGAAAAAAAGTCGGTCCGTGCCTAGTTATATATCGACCTAACGTTTGAGATAAATGTATCGCATTAATTTTTAGAGATAAAAATATTGATCACTAATTGAAGAAAATATTTAGAATTGCTTTCACTTAATCCGGCATCTCTGCGTGAATTTCGTCTAATTGGTAATGGTGGAACATGTTCTGTGTTTGAACAGGTTGTTCGATTTCTCATGGAGGATTTCCGGTTAGACCTGACACCCCGATACGTATGAAAAGACGACAATATCTCTGAAAATTCATTTTTCAAAATTTCAAAAATCACATTTCAGCGGCAAATTTTTCAAATTTATGGGTCGATATTGAAAATTTGGTGTAGCTACTAAAAATTTTAAATAGTGAGTTTTTATATCGAGTTTTTCAAAATTTCCGGTATTTACATTGAAATATATATCAGAAATTTTAAAATTTCCAGTGTTTACATTGAAATGTATACAGTAAATTTTAAAATTTCCGATAAAATTTCATTTTTTATACTGAAAATTTCAAAATTTCCAGAGTTATAAAAACATGATTTTATATCAGAAATTCTAAATTTTTTTGGTATATTTTGTGGTTTTGGTATTGAAAACTTTGTTTTGTATCGGAAATTTTGAAATTTCATGTAGTTGTTAATATTTTATTTTTAAATTTTAATTTTTTCTTCTTTTGCAGTGAAATACAGAGACAAAGATGACACTATTATAAGGTGAGCTGTTGATCGAGAGGCTAATCAAGTAGGGTTTTCAGCGGTGCTGAGGCTAATCAGGTAGGACTTTCAGTGGTGATGATGATGAGTCTTCCCAGATACAGACAGGACATGTAACACCCCCAAATAATTGAAATATTTATTTCAGTGTTTTAAATAAAATTGCCAAGTATATACTGCCCATTTGGTTGTTTTTGTTATAGAATGCAGATTTGATTAAAATTTAGTATCAGTTTTAGTATTTGTCCGCAGTAGCACACCAGCAAATAGTACTCCCTCCGTCCCAAAATAATTGTCACATTTCAGGAAAAAAAATTGTCCCAAAATACTTGTCACTTTAGATTACCAATACATTTTTATATTTAATTTTCCAATTGTATCCTCTAATAAATACTCTTAATTAATTATTTTCTCACTTAACATTAATGCTAATTTGAATACACCAATAGATAATTAGGATAATTTGGTAAAGTTATTATTCTCTCTCTTCAATGTCAAGCTAATTAATTTCTTTTGTATAATACGTCCTCTAATCTTTGAGAAATTCAAAAGTTTTATTTATTCTTGATAATTTTCATGCTACTATTTTTTTAAGACTCTCTTCTGGTACCTTATTAATAGCAAAGATGTCAAGGGCACTTTTTAATGTGATTATGCTTGCTTTCTCATCATTGGTATGCAGAAGTGGAGTCATCCTTATTTCATAGACTGTTGCTTTATCAGAACCATAGATAAGTATAAGATGCTAATGTGTGTTTTATTTTAATGCATGGATTCGCAATGCCAAAAGAGGCTCAGGGAAAAGTTGCGAAATTTGATTTTCATGGGCAGCCGGCAGAGCTCAAGCATGGTAGTATAGTCATTGCTACAATCACTAGTTGTATGAATATTGAATACATGACATGGGTTTTCTTGGTTCTATTAACCATGTAGCATAATTGAAGTCCCACACTTTGTGAGACTGTTAATTTAATTATATATATATATATATACCATTTGAACAATACATATCAAAAGATTTGTAGGCTGAAGAAATAGGCTGAACATTTGGTTCAATAATTATGTTTTTAAAATTTGAATAAATTAAATTCAAAAAATAAATTAATGAAAAAACTTAATTAATAACTTACTAATAAAATGACATAGATAATGGAAAAAAAAAATGAATAATAAAAAAACTAATAAATCATATGCCACATCCCTAATTCCTAACGCCATTAGTCAATATTTGACGGAAATGACTACTTTATTATGTTAGACAATGTAAGGTTTGATTCTGTTAGACAACATAAGAGATCAATTTGAAAATGGACCTAATGGTATAGGTAAGAGACTAAAGAGGGTATTTATATTATGATTATTATTTACATTAAACTGAGGAGAAACATTAAGAGTAAGGTGGTCTTTTATGATGAGATAAGTGAGGGTAAGATGAAGAAAGTCATATTAGGGGTCCAAGGGATTAAATAAGAATAAAGAAATAAGGGAATTATCGTCATTCTATACGATCGTATTTTTGAAGAACAACTCTGAGAGAAAACGATGGAAAAGGCTAGGGCTTGAAGGAGAATTGTTGCAGAGTTCCAAGAGTAAGAGCTGGCTAAGAATCTAAGGTACGGGGAGTATGACTTTTCATTATAGTTATTATAGAGTATAGGTATGTTAGGGTTTGCAGATGGGGTTTTAACTTGAGAATGATTTATGAAATAATTTAAGGATAAATTGATGTTGTGATGCCATGAGATGATGTTTTTACTACGTATTATAATGTGTTGTTGTTGTATTATGATTATCCTATGACTTATGTGCATTTTTGTACTGTATGGTATTGAAATCGTAAGGAGTTTAAGGTTTGAATTGTGTAGAAAATGAAATAGCAGAACTGTTTTTTTCGCAAGATTCGTGGTGCGAGAGGTATTCTTCGTCGAGTGAAACTTATTCGCTTGGACTTCGTCGAGCGAGATGAGAGGCGAGCGAAGGGTGAAAAACATGTGCTACTGGAATTTATATGGGGGATGACTCGACCCTGCTTCGTCGGGTGATCCTCGGGCGAAAGAACAGTTTCACCAGGTGAGCACCAGGCGAGCAGGATGGGTTATTTTGTTTTGTTTTTCTTATCAATTTCTTTTCTTTTTTTACATGTGCTACTCTTGTTAATGATGTTGTGATGTTATTGTAATACCCCATTGTTCTGGATTGGGCCTCAAAGACATATCTGGACGTAGGCCCAAAACCCCCTAGGGCCAAAGCCCAGTCAGTCGGGCAGATGCATAAAATAGTCGGACAAACTCGATCTCACGGGAAACCCACTAGGAAGTCGAGCATCTTCCTCGACTCATCATATAGGTTCTAGGTAGACCGCGTCTCTCCCTCATGCGCCATGTCACCCAACTATCCACCATTATCTCCTAAAAGATAGAGGCAATTGGACCAGGGACAAAACCACATGCTAGGTTTTACACGCTTCTACGCGTACCTTGGCAGTTCTTCCTTGGGCCTAGCTAATCCAACCCAAGAAAGGACATTGGCCCAATGCTGGGGGCTCAATATAAATACCTTTTTTCACTAAAGGGTCAGGTATTCTGAACTATTCTCTCTCTTACCGTCTCTGTACCCAAAATCACTTGAGCTTCAGAGTGTCTTGCAGGTACACCCCTTTCATCTTTCTATCAACCGTGACGTTCGCAACCAACAGCTGGAAGGCTCTTCTGATCAGGTAAGACAGTGGCGCCGTCTGTGGGAACTTGCTATCCCCTTCTTCCATTTTAGAAGATCAAAGCTCACTCACCCCTCGCCCTTCCAACATGGTCGAAGAACGCGGTGACAACCACAATCTGGACCTTGTCAACTACAACAATAAGGACAACGTGATCGTCACCCACGAGTCTGACGTGCGTGACGGACAACCATCGACCCCATCTCCTGAGCCCAAGGATAATGGTGTCCCCTAACCTCATCCATTCGCTGCTTTCCAGCCCATGCCAGTGACAGTCGACGGAGACCCCACCATGATAGCCATGGTGCACGCTCTGAATCAAACCAACTTCCTGCTCACTCAACAACACGAGAGTTTGATAGCGCTGGAGACCGACCGCCAAACCGGGCCTCCCCGCCGCGAGCAAGGACCCCTTACTGAGAGACACCAACCAGAGGCGTCCAAGAAGCGGGGATGCTCACCTCCTCGTCGAGGGTGACGTTCCCCCGAGCCAAAGAAGAACAGGTCTAGGGGCACCTTGAACGAGTGGACGACTGTAAACACCCCAAAATTTCCCTCACTTTTTCTCACACCATGGCTTTTGATCTTTCATTTTTGTTTTAACATAAGCATTACATCTCATATTGCATGTTTGCTTCACTGCATAGTTCAATTTCATCTACATCTAGGGTTTGTGATCTGAGCAATCCAAGAATCAGTCTGGGTCATCCCAATGGTTTTGAAGCTTTCCAAGAAGGTCCATGTGTGTTCTATGATCATAATATGCTCCCCAAGGTTCATGAAAGTCAAGAAATCCCAAAGATTGACAAAGGCATGGAAGCAGAGATAGGGTTTTCCTACACGGATGACCAAAATTAGGGTTTTGGTTTCAAAGGCCTTAACTCCAAATTTTTTGGTCATTCTTGTTTCTAATGTTCTTAATATGTTATAAGGATCATGTGTACCAAGTTTTATGAAGAAACTCATTGTGGAAGTCATCTGATCATTGGGTAACTTCTTGAGCAAGTTAAGTCAAAATCAGGGCATCTGAGGCCCCCAACAAGGGTACCAAAGGATCATTTTCATCAAATTGAAGTTCTATGATCTTTATTTAATCTTAGAAGTGGTTGGAAGTTCACAAGATTGAAGAATTTTGAGCCAATTGCAAACTTGCCATTTTTGGAAATGACTTGTAATGGAAACTTTCCATTTTGGGAAAGATTTTCAACCTCCACTTTCATAACCAAAAAAGCTTCAAATGAAAAATTCTTGGACATGAAAGTTGTAGATTAGGTCTTTCCCTTTTTCAAAAAGTAATAGAACATGTTTTGATTCATCCTAGAACTCAAGATATGGCCTTTCAAAGTTGGCAAAAATCCTATAATTTTCATGTTCATGTCAAAGAGGGATTTATGCAATTTTGAGTTTCAAGCTTATAAGTGACCTCTAATCCACTCAATTATGTCACAACATGTTAATGCAACTTGCCAAGATCAGAATTGGCCCAAGGATTGAAGCATTTCATGGCTTGATTCACAAGAAACATCAAAGTTGGAAAATTGCATAAACATTGAAATCTCTTCATCCAAGCATTACAACTCACTTCTATTGATCCAAGGGCTCCCCACAAACTCTGATGAGGCTAAGACACCCCTTGAAACAGCTCTGCACCATGCCCATACCTCAAGTACACAAATTTGACTTTTTTTGCAAAACCTCTCATACCAATCACACTATGCCACTAACCACTCTCTGACCAATCAAGACATTACAAACAAAGGTTTTGGAGCTCATTTCAGAACACATTCAAGCCTGAAACATCTTGGACCTCGGAATTCACAAAATCACCTAAAAACTTCCCTTCTTCGATTCTCACAACTCAGCCATCAAAACTCACTCATTCTTTCACCATTCATCTCAAAATCACCTAAGGCTCACAAAACACCCCTCACCATGGCCTGAAACCAGTTCAAACAAGAATACGATTTCTGCAAAACCAGAATCAAACACTTCAAAATAGTCATCACAAACTTGTTCTAAGCATTACAACATCATCAGGGAGCTCATTGGGGTTGGTTTGCATCAAAGAAAATGCCAGAAAGCTCCAAACTGAAAAGCTTCAACTCAGGTATACCTCAAGAACATTTTTTCCAGAACTTGCTATTTAAGTTAAAATATCAATCTTCATGTTCCCCTAATCACACTGATATGTTTAGTTTTGAAAATGAGTGAGAAATGAGCATGTATGAACTCTCTGAAAGTTTGCCCGAAAATCTTGTTTGCTTCGATTCTTGTTTTTGATGAAATATAAATGTTATTTGATGATGGATTCTTGCTTAGGGGGGTTAGAGGATCATTTCTGGAGCTTTAGAGGGTTTAATTTGACCTAGGGAAGAAGTTGAGGTTTTGGGGTGACCGGAGAAGATGACCGGAGCCTGCTCCGGTCACCTGAATGTCATTAGGGTTTGATTAGGGTTTAATCTTGCCGGTTTAAACGTAGGTCGTAGGATCTTGCTTAGCGCGCATATGGAGGGCCCAGATTGATTCATTAAAACCCTAAATCTGTTTAATTAGATTAATTAGGTTTATTAATTAATTTTTGCCAGATTAGATCCTAGCCATCAAAACACGCGCGCAGTCAACTCTCATCTCCCTAGATTTGAATCTCAGCCACTGGATCAGATTACTTTCATTTTAATTCATTTTATTTCATTTTCTTTTCATTTCTTTTGTTTAATTTATTAAAAATATCAAAACACTTTCAAAAAATATGATTTCTTGAATTACTGTTCAAACTCTTCATTTTATTTTATTTTTTGCATTAAAAAGTATTTTTAAAATATTTAAATGTTATTTTTAATTAATTAATGGATTTTAATTAATTAAAAATACATTTAGGTTTCTAAAAATCACCAAAAAAAATCATGAACCATTCCAATACATTTAGAAACATTTTAAAACTCTTCATACAAATTTATTTTTAGGTTTGATCATAATTTCACAATTTTCTTTGAATTAGGGTTCCTTAAAATCACATTTTTTAACCCTAACTTTGAAAAATCATTTCTGTCTAACCATGAAGAGTTTGAACTTGATTATTTTTGCATTATTTCACATATTTCATGTAGTTTATAGGTTATTTTCCTCATGAATTTATCTTGCATTTTCAAATTGATTTGCATTTTCCTTTGAGAATCACCCAAAAAACCTAGTAAACTTAGAAAATTCATAACTTTCAATAGGATTAGCTTTTGACCTTCTCCTTTGGGGTGTGACTTTGTATAGGTTTAGGGTTTGATTGAGCTTGGTTTCAATTTTGTATCATGTTGTATGCTTCTGTTTTGTTCATTTGCATCTCATGTGTTCATAAAACCCTAATTTCTCATGTTCATTTGCATTCACCTTGCATATTCATCATCATGTGAACTTGCCATGACATTTCAAGCATTCATATGTCATCTTAGACATCTTAGGACATGTGAGAACATTGTTGGGTCATTTCTTCATTCATTTTCCATGTCTTGCATTCATTTCATTTCATAAACATCCATGTGTTTTCAAGTTTCTAAACATGCTTTCATGACATCTCATCTTTGCATGATCACTCATATGCACATTGTATGACATTGCATCATCTCATATGCCTTTTGCATTGCATAATCACTTCTGACTTTGGTCATTGCATCTCATTTCAATTCATTTCTTCATGCTTTATGTCTTATGCATTCACCCTAACTTTTCAGGAACTTTTGGTAAGTTATTTGGGAGGTGGATTTGCCTTCACCTCTCACCTCTTCTTATCTCATTCATATGAATTTTAACATGTCCTTGAAGTCAACTTGTTCACTTATGTTCCATCGTTCTCACTTTATTTCTTCCAAGTTACTTATCTTCTTCAGGAAGTAAGTAACGTGTTCTTCTTTCTCCTTCTCTTTTCATCAGCTTCTTCTTCCATTGGTGGCCTTGAAGATCTTTTCTCCCAAGCCTAAAAAACCATAGGATACCCAAGCATGATAACTTTTAGGGTTGTATATAGTCCCCCTAGCTTTCTACCTTTGAGCCTCCTTGAGTCTCTCTTCTCATCTCAATAATCAGAGACTAAACTCTTAAAGTTTTAAGACTTTGGAATTAGGATTATGCCTGCATCCTTCTCTTAGGATGGAGTGTATAACTTTAATCCTAAGTGTTAAACCTTTAATTTGTTTAAACCTCTTAATCAAATCACACTAATAATCACTAAGACTTTATCTTGTAACTTGGGCCTTACATTAGGGTTCTATCTCTTCCACATGGTTAAGAGGGACTAACCCTAGTGTTTAATGGACAAGTCCTCCTCAAGTTGTCTTACAAACCAAAAAATCCACTTCTTAATCTCACCCTTTAATTAAAATCCATTTAATAAAGGTTTGTTATATAATGAATTTAGTCCCTAACCATGGATTAAGTTGAGGTATCTTCCTCAGCTTAAGTGTTCTCATCTATTATTCTTCTATTAGGATGGTGTAATAAGTTCACTAATATGTGCATAGAGATTAAACTCATTACTTAACACTAAACAAAAAACCCAAAAAACATCTAAATAATCACAAATAGGTTAATGATATTAATCCTACATCATCATGGTAATTAAGTTGAGGTGTTTATCTCATACTTAAGTAGGCTAATTATCCCTGATCAGGGAGGATATAATTAGTTTACAAGCCCTTAATTTAGGCTTAAGCTCATTAACTTATGAAAAACACCAAAAACAATAAAAAACTGAAAACACAAAAACAAACAATAATAGTCTCCTCCGGGATTCTTTTCTCATCACACTTATGCACAAGCGAGAACTTGCTTCTTCCGTCTAATGCAAGACAATTAGCACTCGAGCCAGACGAGTCATACACTTGAGCATAGACAAGTAAGCAATTCACAGTCAATTTATCTTTCAGTCTCTTTGAGTCAAACTATGGTGTTCTGACTTCCTCATTGCACGTGAGGATACGTAGGCATAACTTAACAGTTATCGAACAAAAGTCTCTTTGTCTTCCCCCTCTTTCAGCATTCTTTTTAAGCCTCAGTTCCTGAGCAATTCACCCTTTTGCACTGACACCTGTACATTCATTCCTAGCTTTTGCACACAGATAACACATGCACTTACCCCCTTTATACACAATCTTATAAGCATGGATCCCGTTGAGTACGACGGACAATCTGGGTGCTAATACCTTCCCAGGTTGTAACCAACCCCCTTTCTCAGTTTCTCTGGTTCGCAACCGTCTTATCCATCTTTTCCAGGTTTATGCAACATTACCTTTCCTTCAGGATAAAAAATGCCTAGCTGGCGACTCTATTCATTTCATTTTCATTCTCTCCTTTTGCCGACCGTTCGCGTCTGCACCCTGGGACCCTGGTGTCTTTTCGGGGGAGCGACAACTTGGCGACTCTGCTGGGGAGCCTATCTTGCAACCAGGGCTTCTGGTTCTTTTTGTGGATTTCTCCTAATGCTTGTTTGATTTATGTTTATGGGGGTGTTATGTGTATATGTGCTTTTTGTTTATTTCTTTATTTATTGCTTTCTGTACAACTTTATTTATTGATTTCATTTACTGTTTTTATGCATTTCATATTACTGTCATCATATCATGTGCTGGATCTGTTGTTTACTTTGGTGGGAGGGATATTCAGTGAGTAAGGTTCCATACTGGGAGCCTGAGTGACACATAGGATAGAATGGCTTCATATTCTTTCCCATTCCATCTTGGTCTGGTGCGGAAATATGAAACATGGTTCAGACATGGGTTTCTTCTTGAGATCTCTGTGCTACGGATTTCCTGTAGTACTAGGGCTATCTGGGAAGCTTGCTAAGTCTGGATGACCTTTTAGATAACCTTCAGAGTCTGAGGTGAATTAGAGGAGGATCCTTTATGATTAATGTAAACAATGTACCTTCGAGTTAGAAGTGTTTACACTTCTCATAACTGATTCAAGTCTGAGGATTCTTGTTCTAGAATAATACCTGTGAGGGGATTGGGATGTTTACAGGTTTGCAGGAACCATTGGCCTCATCATACCTTGTTACTGATATTGTTAAGGTTACACTATTTTGGATTGTTCTTGTGAAACCTTGGACTTGTGATTCTTTATTTGAGTCCCCCACCTGGTTACTGGTTCTCTAGCCTCCATCTGGACTTATGAACACACTTGGACCTTATTAAGGCAGATAACAGATCCAACACTTGATCACAAACCCTTGCATATCATTCTGCATACATCATATTGCATCATTTTAACATTTGTCTATTTGTTTTACAGGGTATCCACATCATCTTTGGTTTTGGTTTTGACTGTTCATCTGCTCAGCCACCTTCATCAGATTTTGTTCTCAGGGATCTTCTTCATTAGATATATTCATCAGTCATCTCCATCAAAGATCCTCTTCAGCACCTTCATAAGTTGCCTTCATCAGTGTTTCTCCTCAGTTATCTTCATCACCATCCATTGTCATCATGGACCCATCCAGGAAGAGCAACATTACCTATCATTTCTTTGAGCCCAATTTGGCAGGCATCAGGCAGATTCAAACACTCATCACTCCTGATCATGTCCCTTCATTCAGGGAACATTATGGTGGTATTATGGACATGATCATGGACTTGGATGCATCACAGAGGAGTATGATCCACACTTGCCTTCAGTTCTATGACCCTCCTCTCAGATATTTTAACTTTCCAGACTTTCAGTTGGGCCCTTTGTTAGAGGAGTATTCCATGTTGTTGGGTGTCCCCATCAGGAGAGGGATTCCTTTCAACCCTGAGATGACTACTCCCAGGAATGAGGACATAGCTAAGGCTCTATATTTGGAGACCACCATCATTGATCAGAACATGACTACTAAGGCTGGAATCCCAGGCCTCCATTTGGACTTCTTGGTTACTCAGGCCACCAACCATGCTGCAGCAGGGAAGTGGGAAACTGTTTGTGCCCTCTTGGCCCTTAGCATATATGGTATCATCTTGTTTGCAGACGAGCCTAAGTTTGTAAGCAAGAATGCTATCCATCTCTTCTTGCTGAAGAACCCAACTCCTACCTTGCTTGGGGATTTCTACTACTCAGTGCATCAAAGGAATGAGAAGCAGAGGGGAAGATTAGTCAGATGTTGTGCACCTCTCTTCTACTTCTGGTTATTGAGACACTTTCCAAAGTCAGAAGCTTTCTTGAATCCTCACCAATCAAGAAATTAGGCTAAGAGAATGATTGCTCTCACTTCAGAAGACATCAGATGGTGCACTCAGAGCACTAAGGGCAGAGACATAATCACCAGCTGTGGGCAGTATCCCAATGTACCTCTGATTGGAGTAAAGGGTTGCATCAACTATAATCCTTTGTTGTTCAAAAGACAACTAGGGTATGCCTTAGTACATCCACCAAGAGAGCAGGACTTATCAGAAACCCTTTACTGTGACATTCAGCATAACCATGCCATTGCCCGACAAGCAGCCTGGGCTTGGGATAACATTCAGAAAAAAGGGACTGCCATTCTTGGCAAGTGAAACAACATAGCTTCAACTCAGTATATTGATTGGTCTCGTATCAGAGAACAGATCACCCGCATGCCTTTCACCTTGGAGGATGTGCCTGGACCATCAACAGTAGAGCCTGTAGCTACAGTCAGTTTAGAGGAGTTTGAGAAGTTGAAAGAGAGGAATACTCAGCTTTCTGAAGCTCTAAAGAAGACCCTCTGGGAGAGGAATGATAGTCGTCTGGACAATGAGAGGTTAGAGAAGCTCCGGGTCGAGCATATGACCAAGATTGAGAAGACAGATGATTACATCAGAAGGGCTAGAGCAGGGGAGTTAGTGTTGAAGAATGCTTGCAAAGAAGCCAAGATTCAGAAGGCCAGAGCTGAACACTATTTGGAAGAGAGTCAAGCTAGATGGATCAGAATTACTGAGGCTCTTTCACAGGAAGATCAGAAGACCTAGACTAGGATAGAGCAGATGGAAGCTAATGAGAAGAAGAATCAGGAAGCCTTGTTAATACCACAGAAGGAAATCTCTGAGTGTAAACTTCGAGCGGGGTTGAAGAGATCAAAAGACCAAGACAAGTATAAGAAGTTGACAAATACTATTGCCACCAAGAACCTTCTTATCAGGACCATCACAGATCATCCAGTTGGACCAGTGACTGATGCTCTCCTGAAGGAAGTCAAAGAAGATGACTATGGGCTGGATGTTTGATTTCTTTGTATTTGTACTTCATTTTGTTTGTACTTTTGTTGGTTTTGTTGAATTTTGACCCATCATGGGAACTTGTTGTAATCATGAACTATGTATCTTTACATTTTGTAATATATGGTTTGTGTGTTATTCTGTGGGCTTCATTTCTCTCCAATATCATCATTCCTCGAGGTCTGGAAGGTCAAAACCAAAGAGCCAAACCGGATACCCTTGGAAGACAAATAGACATACTGCATTGCATACTAACTTCATTCTTTGTTTTATAGGTTTTTCTGTTGTTGTTTCTCACTTTGTTGTGGTTTTAGGAAACATTGCTCGTAGGAGAGTCTTCCCCATCAACAGAGTTCACCGGTATCCAACAAGAAACAACCTTCCGAGCTTACAGATGGACCAGGTTCAGCAAGATCTGACTGACGTAAGAACCCAGATGGCTAATGAAAGAACTGAAATGAGGGCTCAGATGAACCAGTTCATGGCAGTAATGACTGGGTTGGCCCAAAGCCAAGAAAGATTAAGAGAGTTGGTCGAGCGGAAAACTCCTGAAGAAAATCACCCAGGTACAGGGGGTACCAGCAACAATGATCATGTACATCCTCGTACTGACCCCCCGGAGTTTGGACCTCATCTTAACCCTGACATCAATGCTATCAGGAATACCCAGGGTAATATTGGAGGGCGTGCCTTGCAAGAGGACCCTCAGGAGGAACAATTCACTGTAGTTGGAGCAGGAGATGAAGTCTATGATCATGGGTTGGACGAGGTAGCAGAAAAGTTGAGATCCCTAGAGTCCCAAAACTCCTTAGGATTTGATGTTATGGATATGGGGCTGGTGGAGGGAGTTAGAATTCCTCACAAATTCAAACCTCCCTGCTTTGAAAGATATAATGGGACATCTTGCCCTTACACCCATCTTCAATCCTTTCTGGGAAGATTGAAGGATTACATTATGGATGAAAAGCTATGGATGTTCTATTTTGAGGATAGCTTAACTGGGGCATCCCGTGAGTGATACTCTCATCTGACTAGGACAACAATCAGAAATTGGAAATATTTGGCCGAGGCTTTCATACGCCAATACCAATACAATCTAGACATGGCTCCTAACAGAACCCTTCTAATGGGTATGTCACAGTCCTCCAGGGAAAGCTTCAGAGAGTATGCTCAAAGATGGAGACAATTAGCTATTGTTGTTCAACCTCCAATGTCGGAAAGAGAAATGGCATATATGTTTATGAACACCCTTCAGGGGACATACATTGATAGGCTGGCAGCTTTCTCTTCCACTAGCTTTACTGATATAGTCATAGCGGGAGAAAGGATTGAGAGTTTGTTAAAAATGGGTAAAATTTATGATAATGGCGCCAGCTCAAGCAGCACAAGGAAGCCTTTTGTGGGGCCTCGCAGGTCGGCTGAAACCAACTCAGTACACATGGGCAGGGGAAGGCCCCAGTATATGCCAAGATCAATTGCCGCTGTCACAATTCCTACTCCACCTCCTCAACAACAATACACCCCGCAACCACAACATTTCCCTCAGCAACATTTTCCTCAACAAAGGTCCTATAACAACAACAACAACAACCAACAACAACGTCCTTTCCAGCAAAGGCCATCTCAAGTCAACAGGGTAATTGAGCCTATACCAATGCCTTATGCCACCTTGTTACCACAACTTTTGAAGCTTAATCTTGTTGAATTAAGGACTCTGGCTCCACCAGATCCTCAAAACCTTCCTAGAAATTACGACGTCAACGCCAGATGTGCTTTTCATTCTAATGCACCTGGCCACACCACAGAACAATGCAGAGCTTTGCACATGAAGGTCCAGGATCTAGTTGATTCAAATGCCTTAAATTTTGCACTACCTCCTAATGTCACAAAGAATCATATGCCTAGCCACGATGGGCCCAGGATAAATGCAATTGAGGAGGATCAACCCATGAACTTAATTGAAGATATTGCAAGCATTCAAACACCTTTGGCTGAGGTTAAAGCTCAAATTTTAAGGTGCCAGGTGTTCCCAGGTTATGAGGCCTGTTGTGAATCTTGCAAAGTTTCCGTCAATGGGTGTGCAAGCTTGAGAAGTGGCATCAATAGCCTTATCAGAGAAGGTATCCTGCAAATAACATCAACGGTTTCCTGCAGATAACATCAATGGACTTATCAGAGAAGGTATCCTGCAGATAACATCACTCTTCTTGATAATTCTCATGAACTCGTCTACATCCTAATCAAATGATGTCTTCTGAGCTTCCTTGGCAATTGGTTCTTCAGGCACCACACTCTTGCCTTTTGCTTTGGCAGCAACTTCTACTTCAATATTAACTCTTGGGAACTGTGAGGCGAAGAGACGCCCGCTTCGAGTGAAGCCTCCTCCTCCCCCGACATTGTCAATATGTGATGTAGAAGTTGAAGAATCAAGAGTGACTTTATTTCCGTTGCAATAAAGATCTGAATCGTAATGCCAAGGAACGGCACTATTGTTGTCATAAGGAACTGGTCCAGGTACCGTGATGGTTACCGGACTGATTGTTGTGGAAGAGGGAGTTGTGACAGTTTGTGGATCATAATAAATTGTGACAGGAAGTCTGATAGGTGATATAGTTGTAGGAAGTTGTTGATGTTGATGTTGCTGAAAGTTGTTGAAAGAATCTGGGACATGAACTGTTGTTGGATCATAATAAATGGTAACTGTGGAAATGTCTTCATTGATGGTTGTTGTTGTTGTAGAAGGATGTGTTGAACTGATGTCTATTGAAGTTGAAGAAGGGATGGTTGTTGATGTTGTAGAAGAATCTTTTGGAATGACTGTTGTTGAAGTCGTAGGAGTGATATCTGTTACATCTGATGGAATGATGTGTGCTGGTGTTGTAGGAGGAATGGTTGTTGATGTTGTAGGAGCTATAACTGTTGAAGTGATCTGTAAAGTGCCTTCTTTGATAAGATTATTGATACCGGTCTTCAAATTTTCACAACTGTTGATAGAAATCTTGCATGCTTCGCAATGGGCCTCACAACTCGGGAACACTTGGTATTTCAAAAGGTGGGCTTTAACCTCGGCCAGAGGTGTTTGAATACTTGCAACACTATCAATTTGGTTCACTGGTTGATCCTCCTCAATGGCATTTATCCTAGGCCTACCATGGCTAGGCATAGGATTCTTGGTAACACTTGGAAGGGGTGCAAAGTTGACTACCTTAGAATCAATCAAATCTCGAACCTTCATGTGTAAGGCTCTGCACTTCTCTGTTGTATGGCCAGGTGCATTGGAGTGGAAGGTATATTTGGCATTAACATCATAGTTTCTTGGAAGATTCTGGGGATCTAGTGGGGCCAGAGTCCTCAATTCGATCAGGTTGAGCTTTAATAATTGTGGAAGTAAGGCAACATAGGGCATCAGAATGGGATTGATAACCCTGTTGATTTGTGAAGTCCTTTGTTGAAACGAACGTTGTTGCTAATTGTTATTGTCGTAAGATCTCTGTTGAGGAAATTGTTGTTGCGGTGGGAAGTGATGTAGTTGTGGAGGATACTGTTGTTGAGGTGCTAGAGCTGGAATGGTGACAGCAGCCACTGATCTTGGCATGTATTGAGGCCTACCTCTGCCCATGTGTACTGAGTTGGTCTCACATGTCCTTCGAGGTCCCGAGAAGGGTTTCCTGGCATTGCTGGAACTAGCACCGTTGTCTGAAATTTTGCCCATCTTCAAAAGTCTCTCAATTCTCTCACCAGCTATAACTACATCAGCAAAGCTAGTGGAAGAGAAAGCAGCAAGTATGTCGATGTATGTTCCTTGAAATGTGTTCATAAACATGTCGGCCATTTCTCTTTCCGACATCGGAGGCTGGACAGCAGCAGCGAGCTATCTCCACCTTTGGGCATATTCCCTGAAGTTTTCTTTTGAAGACTGAGACATACCCATTAGGAGAGTCATGTTGGGAGCCATGTCCAAGTTATATTGATATTGGCGTATGGAAGCTTCGCCAAATCCTTCCAGTTTCTGACTGTTTCTCTGGACAGGTGAGAATACCATTCACGGGATGCCCCTGTCAGATTGTCTTCGAAGTAGAACATCCATAACTTTTCGTCCATGGTATAAGCTTTCAGTCTCCCCAGAAAGGACTGTAGGTGAGTACGTGGACAAGAGGTACCATTATATATATTAAAGCAAGGAGGCTTGAATTTGTGAGGAATCCTGACTCCCTCAACTAAACCCATGTCCATTACATCAAATCCCAAAGAGTTTTGGGACTCCAAAGATCTCATCTTCTCTGTTATTTCGTCCAGACAAAGATCATAGGCTTCATCACCAGCACCAATTACTGTAAACTATTCCTCTTGAGGGTCCTCTTGCAAGGCACGGCCTCTAGTGTTTCCTTGAGTATTTCTGATAACATTGACTTCAGGATTGAGGTGAGGCCCAAACTCTGGTGGATCTGTTCATGATTACCCGTGATCATTGTTGCTAATACCTCCTGTTCCTGGATGATTCTCTTCTGGAGTTTGCCGCTCGACTAACTCTCTTAATCTTTCTTGGCTCTGAGCCAACCCAATCATCACTGCCATGAACTGGTTCATTTGAGCCATCATCTCAGTTCTCTCATTAGCCATCTGAGTTCTCACGTCAGTCAAATCTTGTTGAACTTGGTCCATCTGTAAGCTCGGAAGGTTGTTTCTTGTAGGATACCTGTGAACTCTGTTGATGGGGAAAACCCTCCTACGAGCAATGTTTCCTGAGACAACAGCAAAGTGAGAAAAAAAAAACAAAAATTCCTACAAAATAAAGAATGAGGTTAGTATGCAATACAGTATGTTTATTTGTCTTCCAAGGGTATCCGGTTTGGTTCTTTGGTTTTGACCTTCCAGACCTCTAGGAATGAAGATGTTGAAGAGAAATGAAGCCCAAGAGAAAATCCAAATAATACATAAACCATATATTACAAATGCAAAAGATACATAGTTTGTGATTACAATAAGTTCACCTGGTGGGTCAAAATACAATTAAGTCGAGAAACACAACAAAATCACCATGAGAAATAAAGTACAACCAAAATAAAATACAAGTACAAAGAAATCAAACATCCAGCCCAAAGTTATCCTCCTTGACTTCCTTCAAAAGAGCATCAGTCATTGGTCCAACTGGATGCTCTGTGATGGTCCTGATAAGAAGGTTCCTGGTGGCAATGGCACTTGTCAACTTCTGGTACTTGTCTTGGTCTTTTGATCTCTTCAACCCCGCCCGGAGTTTCAACTCGGAGATTTCCTTATGTGCTGCTAACAAGGCTTCCTGGCTCTTCTTCTCATTAGCTTCCAACTGCTTTATCTTAGCCTGTGTCCTTTGATCTTCTTGCAAATGAGCCTCAGTGATCCTGATCCACCTAGCCTTACTCTCTTCCAAGTAATTCTCAGCTCTGGCCTTCTGAATCTTAGCTTCTTTGCAAGCATTCTTCAATACCAACTCCATTTCTCGGGCTTTTCTGATGTAATCGACAATCTTCTCGATCTTGGTTACATGCTCGATACGGAGCTTCTCTAACCTTTCATTGTCCAGACGACTATCATTCCTCTCCCAAAGGGTCTTCTTCAGAGCTTCAGAAAGCTGGGCACTCCTCTCTTTCAACTTATCAAATTCCTCCAGACTCACTATAGCTTTTGGCTCTACTGATGATGGCCCTGGCACATCTTCCAAGGTGAATGGCATGCGAGTGATTCGTTCTCTGATGCGAGACCATTCCATGTACTGAGCTGAAGCTATGTTGTTACACTTGCCCAGAATAGCAGTCCCTTTTGTCTGTATGTTATCCCAAGCCCAAGCTGCTTGTCGGATGATGGCATGATTATTTTGAACATCACAGTAAAGGGTCTCTGCTAAATCATGCTCTCTTGGTGGATGTACTAAGGCATACCCTAGCTGCCTTTTGAAAAGAGAAGGATTGTAGTTGATGCAACCCTTCACTCCAATAAGAGGTACATTGGGATACTGCCCACAGCTTGTAATTATGTCCCTGCCCTTGGTGCTCTGAGTACACCACCTGATGTCTTCTAAAGTAAGGGCAATCATTCTCTTAGCCCAATTCCTTGACTGATGAGGATTCAAGAAAGCTTTTGTCTTCGACATGTGTCTCAATAACCAGCAGTAGAAGAGAGGTGCACAACATCTGACTAGTCTTCCCCTCTGCTTCTCATTTCTCTGATGCATTGAGTAGTAAAAATCCCATAGTAAGGTAGGAACTGGATTCTTCAGCAGGAAGATATGGATAGAATTCTTGCTTACAAACTTAGGCTCGTCTGCAAACAAGATGATTCCATATATACCAAGAGCCATGAGAGCACAAACAGTTTCCCACTTCCCTGCTGCAGCATGACTGGTGGCCTGAGTGATCAAGAAGTCCAAATGGAGGCCTGGAATTCCAGCCTTGGTAGTCATATGTTGATCAATGATGGTGGTTTCCAAATACAGAGCCTTATCTATGTCTTCATTCCTAGGAGCAGTCATCTCAGGGTTGAAAGGGATTCCTCTTCTGATGGGGATACTCAACAACATGGAAAACTCTTCCAACAAAGGACCCATCTGAAAGTCTGGGAAAGTGAAACATCTGAGAGGAGGATCATAAAACTGAAGGCAAGTGTGAATCATTCTCCTCTGTGATGCATCCAAATCCATGACCATGTCTATAATACCACCACAATGTTCTTTGAATAAAGGAACATGATCAGGAGTGATAAGTGCCCGAATCTACCTGATGCCTTCTAGGGAGGGCTCAAAGAAATGATAAGTGATGTTTCTCTTCCTGGATGAGTCCATACTGACAATGGATGTCGATGAAGATAATTGAGGAGAAATATTGATGAAGACAACTGGAGAAGATATCAGCTGAAGAAGATCTCTGAGGAAGATAACTGATGAAGATGGCTGAGCAGAAGAACGGTCAAAACCAAACCAAAGATGATGTGGATACCCTGAAAAACGAATACACAAATGTTAAATGATGCAAAATGATGTATGCAGAATGATATGCAAGGGTTTGTGATCAGGTGCTGGATTTGTCATTTGCTTTTGATAGGGTCCATGAGTGTTCATAAGTCCTGATGAAGGTTTGAGAACCAGTAACCAGGTGGGGGACTCAAATAAAGAGTCACAAGTCCAGGGTTTCATAAGATCAGTCCAAAATAGTGTAACCTTAACAATATCAGTAACAGGGTATGATGAGGCCAAGGGTTCCTGCGAACCTGTAAACAACCCCACCCACTCACAGGTATTGTTCTAGAACGAGGATCCTCAGACTTGGATCTATTATGAGAAGTTAAACACTTCTAACCCAGAGGTACAATGTTTACATTAATCATAAAGGATCTTCCTCTAATTCACCTCAGATGCTGAAAGTCATCTAAAAAAGGTCATCCAAACTTAGCAGGCTTCCCAAATAGCCCTAGCACTACAGGAAATTCGTAGCACAAAGTTCTCAAGAAGAAACCCATGTCTGAATCGTGTTTCATATTCCCGCACCAGACCGAAATGGAATGGGAAAGAATATGAAGCCACTTTAATCCTATGTGTCACTCAGGCTCCCGGTGTGGAACCTTTCTCACTGAGATACCCCTCCCACCAAGGTAAACCAACAAATCCAGCACATGATATGATAATAAAATAAAATGCATAAAGCGGTAAATGAAAGCGATAAAGTAAATGCAGCAAATAAAGCTGTACAGAAAGCAATAAATAAAGTAAAAACAAAATCACATATAGCACATAACACCCCCATAAACACAAACAAGCAAGCTCTAGGAGAAACCCACAGAGAACCAGAAGCCCTGGTTGCAAAGATTTCCCCAGCAGAGTCGCCAAGTTGTCGCTCCCCGGATTTTCATCCCGGTGCAAACGCGAACCGTCGGCGAAGAGAAATGTTGAATAAAGTCTCCAGCTAGGCATTTTTATCCCTAAGGAAAGGTAATGCTGCATAAACCTGGAAAGAGATGGATAAGACGGTTGCGAACCAAAGAAACTGAGAAAGGGGGTTGGTTACGACCTGGGAAGGTATTAGCACCCAGATCGTCCGTCGTACTCGACGGGATCCACGCTTACAAGATTGTGTTTAAAAGGGGTAAGTGTACGTGCTATCTGTGTATGAAAAGCTAGGAATAAAAGAATGGGTGTCAGTGCAAAAGAGGGTGAAATGCTCAAGACTGGGGCTAAAAAAGAAAGCTGAAAGAGGGGGATGACAAAGAGACTTTTGTTCGATAACTATTAGGTTATGCCTATATATCCTCTCGTGCAATGAGGAAGTCAGAACACCGTAGTTTGACTAAAAAAAGACTTAGATATTTTTGTTGTGAACTGCTTGCTTGTCTATGCTCAAGTGTGTGAGTCGTCTGGCTCGAGTGCTAACTGTCTTGCATTGGACGGGAGAAGCGAGTTCTCGTTTATAGAATGAGAGTGATGAGAAAAGAGTCCCGGAGGAGATGATTATTGTTTGTTTTTTGCGTTTTCAGTTTTTTATTGTTTTTGGTGTTTTGCATAGGATAATGAGCTTAAGCCTAAATCAAAGGTTGTAAACTCATTATATCCTCCCTGATTAGGGATAATGAGCCTACTTAAGTATGAGATAAGCATATCAATTTAACTACCATGATGATATAGGATTAAGATCATTAACCTACTTGTGATTATTAAGATGTTTTTGGGTTTTTGTTTAGTGTTAAGTAATGAGTTTAATCTCTAATCAGGGATTAATAAACTCATTACACCATCCTAAGAGAAGGATGATAGATGAGAACACTTAAGCTGAGGAAGATACCTCAACTTAATCCAGGGTTAGGGATTAAATTCATTATATAACAAACCTTTATTAAATGGATTTTTATTAAAGGGTGAGGTTAATAAGTGGATTTTATGGTTTGTAAGACAACTTGAGGGGGACTTGTCCATTAAACACTAGGGTTAGTCCCTCTTAACCATAAGGAAGAGATAGAATCCTAATGTAAGGCCCGAGTTACAAGCTTAAGTCTTGATCATTTAATAAGTTTTTTGATTAAGAGGTGTAAAAAAATTAAAGGTTTAACACTAAGGATTAAAGTTATACACTCCATCCCAAGATAAGGATGCATGCATAACCCTAATTCATAGTCCTAAAGCTTTAAGAGTTTAGCCTCTGATTATTGAGATGAGAAGAGAGACTCAAGGAGACTCAAAGGTAAAAGACTAGAGGGGACTATACACAACCCTAAAAATTATCATACTTGGATATCCTATGGTTTGTGAGGCTTAAGATAAAAGATCTTCAAGAAGGCCACCATGGAAAAAGCAGATGAAAAGAGAAGGAGGAAGAAGAATAAGTTACTTACTTCCTGAAGAAGATAAGTAACTTAGGAGAGAAGAAAGGGGCAAGAGAAACACAAGTGAAGCATGTTCACTCCAAAGACAAATGAAGGATGAAAATGCAAAGGAAATAAGAGGTGGGAGGTGAAGGCAAATCCACCTCCCAGATAACTTACCAAAAGTGCCTAAAATGTTAGTATGAATGCATAAGACATAAAGCACAAAGGAATGAGATGTATAAGGATGAAAAGTCCAAAACCAAAAGTGATTATGCAATGCAAATGTGTTATGAGATGATGCAAAGTCATACAAGATTCATATGAATGATCATACAAGGATGAGATGCAATGGAAGCATGTTTAGAAGCATGAAAACACATAGATGTTCATGAAATGTAATGGATGCAAAGCATACCAAAATGATGTAACAATGATCAAGAAATGTTTCAAACATATCCTAAGATGTCTAAGATGACATACAAAAGAATGGGATGGCATGACAAGTTCACAAGTTCATGATATGCAAAGAAGAATGCAAATGGAGATGCAAAATTAGGGTTTTATGAACAAGCATGATGCATATGACCAAAACAGAAGCATACATCATGATAAAAATTTGAAATTAAACTCAAACAAACCCTAATCCCATATAAGATCACACCCCAAAGGAGAAAGTCAGAAGCTAACCCTAGGCAAAGTTATGGATTTCTTAAGTTAGCTAGGGTTTTTGGGTGATTCTTAAGGAAAAATGCAAATCAAATTAAAAATGCAAGATAAAAATATGAGATAAATAATCTAGAAACTAGATGCAATATTAGAAACAATGCAAAAAGAATAAAGTTTAAACTCATCATGGTTAGGCAGAAATGAAATTTTCAAATTATGGTTAAAAATGTGGAATTTATGAACCCTAATTCAAAGAAAATTGTGAAAATGTGATCAAACCTAAAAAGAAATTTTTATGGTTAGTTTGAAAATGTTTCTAAATGTTTAAGAATGCTTTGTGATTTTTTGGGTGATTTTTAGAAACTTAAATGCATATTTAATTAATTAAAATCAATTAATTAATTAAATAAAACATTTAAATGTTTTAAAAATACTTTTTAATGCAAAAATTAATATAAAAAATGTTTTTAGGTTAAGAAAAATATTTGAAACAAAAATTCAAGAAATGAGATTTTTTGAAAGTCTTTTGCTGTTTTAAATAATTATGGAAAGAAAATGGAATAAAATGAAAAATAAAATGAAATAAAATGGAAGTATGCTGATCTGAAGGTTGGGATTCAAACTGGGGATGATTTGGTTGACTGCGCGCGTAATCTAGTGGCCAGCATTTAAACTGAGTTAATTAATTATTTAAACCTAATTATTTTAATTAAACTGAATTAGGATTTAAGTGAATCAATCGGGACCCTACAAACACGTGCTAAACAAGATCCTATGGCTGACATTCAAACTGGCAAGATTAACCCTAATCATAACCCTAAACACTTTCAGGTGACCGGAGCAAGCTCCGGTCATCTTCTCCAGCGAGCCTTTCAACCTATCTTCTTCCCTAGGCTACCCCAAACCCTCTAAAGCTCCAGAATCAACCATCTAACATCACTGAACACAAATCCATCAACAAATAACATTTATATTGCATCAATCAAAGGAAACAAACAAAAATAGTTTTCACGGGCAAAGTTTCAGAAGACCAATACATCCTGGTTTCTCAACCATTTTTAAAACAAATCATATCACCATGATCAGAGAGACATATAGAATCATTCTATAACTTAAAAGAAGATTTTTGGAGGGAAAAAAAGTTCTTGATGACTACCTGAGATGATGAACTGCAAATATGGACTTTCAGAGCTCCTCCCTTGTGCAATCCAACCCCTTTTAGTCCCCTGATGCTATTGAGAAGCTTTGCAAGGGTCTAAATGGCCTCCTTTGTGAGTTTTAGTTCTGAGAGGTGAGAAATCGTGTTTTTGATTCAGAGGCTTTTATGGCAAAATGAAGGGTGGTTTGTGTTCCTTATGACATGAGTGATTGAATGGTAAAGGAAGTTTTGAGTTTGAGTGGCTGTGTTGAGAGATTCGAAGAGAGGAAGTGTTATAGAAAATTTTGGGATTTCTGAGCTTGGCTTGTTTCAGGCTTGTGTGTGTTATGAAATGAGGTCCTTAGGGTTAGTATAAGCCAATAGGATTGATCAGAAAGTGGGTGGTGGCATAGTGTGATTGGTATGTGCCAAGTTGCAAAAATGTCAATGGATGTGTACTTGAGGCATGGCACGAGTCAGAGCTGTTTCAAGGGGTGTCTTGGCCTCAACTTGCATCAAGGATGGCCTTTGGATCAATAGAATGCAGCTGGATGACCTTGATCAAGTGTTCTCATGGTTTATGCAATTTTCCCTCTTTGGAATTTCTTGATGTGTAAGGCATAAAAAGTTGTGATTTTTTGTGCAATCTTGATCAAAATGTGTTGCATTATGTTGGTATGATGTTTAGAAGTTGATTAGAGGTCATGAAATGGCTTGGCAAGTAAATTGCAAAAATCCCTCTTTGGTGCACATTTGAAAATTATAGGATTTTTGCCAACTTTGAAAGGTCATATCTTGAGTTCTAGGATGAATCAAGACATGTTCTTGTACTTTTTGAAAATGGGAAGACATAATCTACAACTTTCATGTCCAAGGATTTTTCATTTGAAGCAATTTTGGTCATGAAAGAATAGGTTGAATATCTTTCCCAAAATGGAAAGTTTCCATTACAAGTCATTACCAAAAATAGCAAGTTTGCATTTGGCTCAAAATCTTCAACTTTGTAAACTTCCAAACACTACAATGATCAAATAAAGATCATAGAGACTCAAAATGATGATGATGACCCTTTGGTACCCTTGATGAAGGCCTCAGATGCCCTGATATTGGTTGTCATCATCAAAAAGGGGGAGATTGTAGAAGCATGCTTCAACCTCAAGATTTTGATGTAGACAACAAACTTCGATACATTCCATAATTGCAAAAAGTCATAAGCTTTCATTGTTATCAAGCACAAGGACATGTATTATCAAACGCAATGGCTTTATGTGAATCAAGCTTCATGTGCAATTTCATAAAAATTCAAGTATTGGACACAAGTTTGAGGTATATCAAAATTCACCTTTGAATTGATATACAAGTGTTCAATAATCACTTTTTATATTAGCATATTGCATATACCCATTGGCATGATTTTTGATCTGGTTTAAAACTTTAAAATGAATAATTTTCTGGTTTACTAACAGTGTTAACTGGTTAACCAAATGGGTTAACCGGTTAACGACCCCAATTTTTGAATTCAAAGTTAAATTGACCACTTTAACCGGTTAAAGTTTTTGTGAAAATTGACCACTTTTCATTTGAACTATTATTTAAATGTTATGCCTTTTCAAATACTTTTCATGAATAATTAATACCTCTTTGAATGGGTGTTTTAAAACTTATATATTCTGAAAATTTCAAAATGATAAATATCTTCTAAAATTTTCATAAGAAATTATATTCAATCACTCTCACATAATTCAAATATTTTTTCAAAAGTGTTCATATCACTTCATTTTCAAATTTGAACACTTGTATAGAATTCTTGAGTGACTTTGATTCAATGAGAAGATCAATCGAAGATTGATATTACATCTTTCATCTTACTATCAAATTGTATAAAAAAGAATTATTTCCTTTTGTTGACTTGTGATGGTGTTGTTATTATATATCTTACGAGTCGTAAGGGGACTGAAGTACTCTCGATCTGTGAAGGGAACCATTATAAATACTGGTGTATAAAATTCCGGTATAAATCCTGGTGTATAAAATTCTGGAACAATTTATATGAATAATAATTTAGTCAAAAAAATTATCGTAATGTAGGGGTATGAATATAACTGTAGGGGTATGGAATAAAATTTTCTTCATAAAATTGGAAAGCCCAAATTCAAACTTCGCCCAACCCAATTAAAAAGTAGCAAAGTGAGTCAATTCCAAACACAAACCAGTGTCGCGAAACACATAGTGTGGTGGCCACCTAATTGAAAAGTAGCTAAGTGAGTAAGTTCCAAACACAAACCAGTGTTGCAAAACGCATAGGGCATAGGGTGGTGGTTCGGTGATGGCAGTGTCGCGAAACACATAGTGTGGTGGCCACCCAATTGAAAAGTAGCTAAGTGAGTCAGTTCCAAACACAAACCAGTGTCGCAAAACGCATAGGGCATGGGGTGGTGGTTCGGTGATGGCAGTGTCATTCAGGTGGTTGTTACAACTCCACAACGGCGTTCCGAAAGCCGCTCGTTTATACTCTGAAGGCTTGGATTTCACCGTTAACGTTTGCACTCTTCGTTGGGCAGAACTTCAATCCGGTCCTCTTAAGCTTGCTCTCATGCGTTCATCCATGTAATTCTCTTTTCACCATAATGCACTCCACCTGTTTGATAATTTGCTATTATGAACTAATGCTCTATTAATTCCATTTTTGCCATAATGCACTCCACCTGTTTGATAATTTGCTATTATGAACTAATGCTCTATTAATTCCATTTTTGAATGTTGATAATTCGCTATTATGAACTAATTCTTTATTAATTCCAATTTTGAATGTTTAACTAAAGCTCTCACGAGTTTAGATATCAATAGTACTGTGACTAAACTTATGGCATTAAGAGCTGAACTTGATGGACCTATCAAATATGAAATTCATGGAAAGATAATTTCGAAACCATTAAGGAATAAGGACCATTCCCAGCAGGTAGGTTTGTGTCACTTCTTTGCCTTACTTTACCTTTCTCAGCATCAATTATTATTCAAACTAGAGTAATTTAAGTAAGTACTATAATCACTTGTTGCATTGAAACTTTTCTACAAAAACTGCACAAAAAATAAGAGATTTCTGTCACTTCAAAGAGATATCACCTATTTTCAGTCTTTATTCATTGATTCATTTTGCCCTATTCCAAGGCAAGTTGCTTCAAAGACACCTAATGTTCGACTCTTATTATTAGTATGGATAAAACAAAAAAACCATTATCAATTATTGCATAGAACAATAAAACAAACATTTCACATGAATTAATTACAACACTTACAAATTCAAGAATAGAAAAGAAAGACTATTATTGACAGTGAATCTTAAAGAGGTTCATAGAGGCCTAAGACATGTCCATCAATGCACCTCAGAGCTGCAACCTGATTGATAACATCAAACCTTATGTTATTATTATTATCAATCTAAACTTAATAGCATAGCATGATAGCAGGATTTGATTAAACCTACAAACTCTTTTGAAAAGAATGTATATCCAAAAACAACTCTCACACCGATAATAATTTAATAAATAAAAAAATTAATAGTAATTATAAATATTGGCGCATGTATCCAAAACGATAAAAAAACATTTTTTTCTAGATATGTCGGTGCTATGTACGTATCGATACTTTGTAATTATATTTTATTTTTAAAATTATTACTATATGTCGACATATTAGTAGTATTAGTATGTGTTTCAGGTGATTGTGTTTCGAAATTACCTTTCCATGAATTTCATATTTGATAGGTCCATCAAGTTCAGCTCCTAATGACATAAGTTTAGTCACAGTACTATTGATATCTGTCACTGTAAATGATAGCAGTGAAGTGTATTCCTTCTGTGTGCTTTGGTCACTGTCAATTTCAATTCAATCACAAACAAACAAACAAACTCGTGAGAGCTTTAATTAAAGCTTCAAAATTGGAATTAATAGAGCATAGTTCGTAATAGCAAATGAGAGCTTTAATTAAACATTGAAAATAATGGAATTAATAGAGCATTAGTTCCTAATAGCAAATTATCAAACAGGTGGAGTGCATTATGGTGAAAAGAGAATTACATGGGGGAATGCATGAGAGCAAGCTTAAGAGGACCGGATTGAAGTTCTGCCCATCGGAGAGTGCAAACGTTAACGGTGAAATCCAAGCCTTCAGAGTAGAAACGAGCGGCTTTCGGAACGTCTTTGTGGAGTTGTAACAACCACCTGAACGACGCTGTCATCACCGAACCACCACACTATGCGTTTCGCGACACTGGTTTGTGTTTGGAACTGACTCACTTCGCTACTTTCTGCAAATCATGAAAAGCATCAAGAATTCATTTCAGAAACAATAATCAACATCAACAACAAGCTCTGCAAAACGAGAGCAACCACGATTCAACAATTCACAGAACAATTAAAGATCGCAGATTCAAGGAGAAGAACAATTCAGCTGAAGAAATTCAACAACTCGAAGGAATCGAATTCAAAGCTTACCTGAATACTCTCTGTCAGTGCAAATAAGTGTAGTTTGCAAAGTTTACGATTTGAGAGCTTGAAAGTGTTTAAGGTCGGATCGTGGAGAAGAACGAGGATTCATGGTGTGTTTCTTTCATCGCCGTCGATTTGTGCGCATCGGATTATGATCAGTGGAGTTGAAATGAGTCGGAGAGAAGAAGAACGACGTCGACTTTTGCGGCTATAACGATTGAGGTAGAAAGGTAGTCGATGATGACGGTGTGGTCGTCATAGGGAATTGGTGGCGCGACGTTGAAGCCGAAGAGATGAATGCGGCATTCACCGAAGAAGAATATGTGAAGGGTGTCTTCTGAGTTTACCCTAAATTATGGAGTTTATGTTAGATTGTTGGGTTTGTCTCACAATTTGAACCAGGCTTAACAAATCTCAGCCCCATGCATTGCTATTCTAAACTATGTTATTCAGTTCACACCCTCCCTGTGCAAGAACTAAGTTAATTGGGCCAAGACACCATGTAATTCTATTAGCAACCATCATTTTCACTTCTGTACCCTTCCATGCGATTATGAGTTATTGGATTTGGGCCAGCCATTGAAATTCTACTCAGACTCCCTATTTTACACATACACCTCTCCCTGTTCTCATTTTTTTAATTTGTATATTAATTGTTCTTGGCAAAAATTGTATACAATTTTCTTGTTAATTAGGTTTTGACAATTAACATCTTGATTAATTCCTTGTCAATTTTAATTAGAATTTTATTGATAATTTTAATTATCGTTGTGGACTAATTTTGATGTAAGTATTCATGGTTCTTTTGATCGATATGGATCGATGTCGGTTATGGTGGAGCTTCATGAAGTAATTATGAAAGATAAACATTTATTTTGCTTATAGGAGATTACAAGATCTTGCACGAAGATTTTGGGTTTCTTTTAGGTGAAGAATCATCAAGTAAGAAATCTCGACTTTCTCGACTTTAATGCATCATTCTAGTTGTATGTAGCTTAGGATCATATATCGTAAGATACATATTGAGCCCTCCCACCTGAGGCACTGGATTCATTTGTGATTTATGATGATGTGTGACAATATCGAAGCTTAGGGATGAGGTTACGAATGATAGAATTCGATTGCCTCGCACTTTTCCTTAATCACACTTTTCGTCTGTTTCGTCACAATTATTAAAAATAGTTTCGTGTATAATAAAATTCTGGAAAATTTCATGAGTGATCTTTATCCTCTTAATTAATTTTGTATAATTTTTTATTTCAGGTTTGGATGGTTTTAGTAATTAATTTGGATTTTGATTTCAAGTTGTCCCAAAGGCATTGTTTTGGTTTAAGGGACCGAAAAGTAATTTTTCCAATAGGTGTGAGACTAACTTTTTGTGTGTGATTAACCACTGAAATTTGTGACATTTTTATGCTACTTGGGACTTTTTTTCATAATTTTTGGTGTCGTTTTGAATCCACTTTGTGAAGTTTTTTTTTTGACAATCGTGCCTTGTTATCTTACTCGTTAAGTGAATTGTTGTGACACTTTGGTGCATAATTTTGTGAATTTATTTTAGCCAATGTAAGCTACTGACTTCATATTGCTAGGGATTTAATTTCATAATTTTTCAAGCCCTTTTACTATTTTTCATGTCACCTAATTATAGGTTCATTTATGTGCTTACTTGTTGCATATTCTAGATGTTAGGAAGGCATTCATGTCATTGGTTTGAGATACTGTAGGGTAACCTTTAGGAGTTAGTTATAGGTCTACTTTAAGTCCTCAATCCCAATTATAGGTCACTTTTGAACTATCTTTATTTGGTTTATTTTTGTGTTTCAAAGTGCATCCTTATTTGAACATGTTTAACCTAAACTTGTCATTTTCTCTCCTAAGTGATATGACTTGTATATAAAGCATAAATGCCTATTAATTCATTCTAATTGCATCTCATCCTTTGTATGATACTGACCCATAATCATCTCATGCATATTCACATGTCATTCATCTTTAACTTGCATCATTGTTAATCATATGTGATATGTGATACTTGTTCCACTTCTTCTCATATCTTCTTCTTCTTGCTTCATATGCTTAAACATTGCATCCATGATGGTATGTCATTCACCCTCATTAATAAGAATTAACTAATGACTTTGGTATCCATTTCATGTGTTCATTCATCTTTATATGCCATATGCACTCTTATTTCATCCATGAACCCTAACTTGCATTTATGTGCATTTATATGAACTTTTTGTACATAGTTTGGCATAGTTTGCTCTTGTGAGGTATCCAAGCATCCTTAGGGACCTATAACGTGTATCTACTGACTTTAGAAGTCATATAACCTTTAGGTACCTTCACTTTTAGACTTAGGTCTTATTTGGAAACCTAGTTCCATTTTAGGGTGTGTGTAAGGTTTAATTGTATTTATTCCTTTGTTTTGGTTTCCAATATGCAAATTATTGTGACACTAACTTTTTGTGTAGGGGATATGGTAAGTAATTGGGTATGTGGATGTTTATCCATACTCATACATCTTCTCCCTTCTCTTTTAAAATCCTTCTCTTATGTGATTGCAAAAAGCATTATTATGCTTCTTTGACATTTCATTCCTTCCATTCCCTTTGAGTTCTAATTTCATCTTCAATCCTTGAAGTGAGTTAAAACTTGTTTTCTATTCTTTCTTCTTCTAGGTTTAGAGTCCTTCAAACCTCACTAACCTTAGGGTCTCCATTACATAACCACATAGGGTGAGTCTTAGTTTCCCTTAGTGTTTTCCCTTTCTCAACTTGAGTCCTCTCTTTCTCGTATCTAAACAAATTCAAAAATACTTAATAATGGCTAAAGCTTTCTAATGTGCCAAGGGACTTTGCCATGGGATACTTGCACATATTCCATACGGGATGAGGTGTAGGATATCTATCATGATGAATAAGTCTTAGCATGAGGATGTTTCACAAATAACACCTAAAAAGAACTTCTTCATCAAAACTACAAAAAACACTTAATAAACAACATTAGGGTAATGTGTCTAGGCCTTAATCTTTGGAACTAAATTTGGGGATTTCCTCCATACCTAGGTGTACTTCTTATCCACCCCATCTCAGACTGATGTAAGAAGTACACACTCCTTTGAATAAGACATGAATACATTCTCTTATGCAAATTCAATGAAAAGCTTCTAAAAGCTACAAACCAACCAAAAACGTCTTTCTTGCGGGAATTATCTTCTCACCTCCTTCACTCTTAATGAAAGAACTCGCTTCGACGTGTCTCTTTGCAATATGGTAAATGCACTCGTACCAGACGAGCCTGCAACACCTGAGCATAGGCATAAGCAGTTCAATCATAAAAAACACAAACAAACAAATTTCCTCTCTAGTTACGGGAACTACGGTGACTCTGATTCTCATTTCCCATGAGATACGTAGGCAGTGGGGTAGGGTCCATTCAAGCACATTCTTTATTTTCCCTACATTTTTCCCAGTCATTCTTTCGTTCCAATTCAGAAGCAGTTTATTTCTCACCCTTTGAAGCAGTTCAAGCAAGTGTGGATCCCATCGAGTACGATGGACGATCTGGGGTGCTAATACATTCCCAGTTTGTAACTGACTCCCAAACCCAGTCTCTTTGGTTCGCAAGACCTTGTTATTTCCTTTTCCTTAGGTTTGTGCAACATTACCTTTCTCATTCATTCAGGATAAAAATGCATGGTTGGCGACTTTGTTTCTTTTCCGCGCCACTTTCGCGTTTATACTAGGATGAAAATCCCGGTAACGACAGCTGGCGACTTTGCTGGGGATCGAACCCAGAATCTCTGGTTCCCTATGCGAGTCAATCCTAGCGCATGTTTGTTTCAGTTTCTTTGGGTGTTTATCTGTTTGGTGTGTACTTTAGTTTAGCTTTACTGATTTATTTACAACTTTACTTTACAGCTTTATTTTTTGATTTCCGCATTTACTTTCCATGCATCATATACTGGACTGTCTGAACTAGTTTTTTTTGGCGAGATGGGTGTTCTGAGAGATAATCCCACTACCAAGGCTTTAGCGTACACATAGATTTTAGAGTGGACAATCGTGTGGCTTGTGTGGTCTTGAGCATGTGTAGTTTTCACGAGTCCCACACCCAGATCAAGCTCTCTTGTGAGATGTTCTATACTGCCTAGGCAGACCATAGGATGTTCCCACCTGAATTATTAACTCTGGTGACCGATCATTGAGGATCTTTGAGGAAACACCTTTCTCTAGTGGTGACAATAGCAGATCACATTTGTTGGCAAACCCACTCGCACCCGAGGGTCCACTAGGAACTCACATAGGATGGCCATGTTCTCTCGTAAGAACTCACTCAAAGCACTTTTTACATGGCAATAGTATTGTACCCTTCTGGATGAATTTACTATTGCTTATCGATCCTAGTGTTTGAAGTTGGGAACTTATGGGGGATGCTTGTTTTTCAGGACTCAGCTGAAACCTCCTCTTTTAATGTATAATGCCAAACCATTTCTCGGAAAATGTGAACGCATTATCGCTACTCGGCCCGAGAGTCCGTGATGTTGACCCGTAGTAGCACACCTGTGAGATAAGGGGGTTGTTTATAGGTTTGCAGGAACCCTGGCCTTCTACATACCTACTACATCAGTGATCCTATGATTTGGATTATTTACAAGTTTGCATGAACCTTAACTTTCAACATACCCACTTTATCAGTGTTGTTCAAATGATGTGAGCCAGTTCTATGTGGTTCTTTAATTCGCAGTTTTGGGGTTCGTACAAAGATGATATTATTATTGTGACTCTACACATGCACTTCTACACAGATACTTTGTTGAACACCAATACCAGACACATATTATTGATCACATTCTTGTTGCATACATGACATCATAGCATTTCAGCACATATGTTCAGTTATTTCCGAGGATCTCATATCTGAATCAAGCTATTGGATTTCTTCTGTATCAAAAGGTGAATCAAAGTAGATAGATTCCTTGGAAATAACCGAACATGGCATTTGCATACATCCTTGTATTCATGACAGGTGTTCAGAGACAGATTCTTATCCTGACTTGGTTTCTCTTCAAAATGGCTAACTTGAATCACAATCATCAAGGTATAGATTTGGAACAACTTCGAACGGAGGTAACCAAAATGAAGACCCAACTGGGGCAATTCAGGGCAGAGGTGTGAGCTTTATTTCAGAGTCAGAAACTGCTGAAAGAGGAAGTCAACCAGATGAAGACTCATATGACACTGGCTATGGAAATCCTGAATGCACTATTAAGGAAATAAAGTTATTTTCATCCCTAGTGAGGGGAACTACGTCGCTCTGATTCTCCATTAGTCAATGGAGATACGTAGGTAGGAGATCACACGAGAACTTTGCGAGAAACCTTATTTATCAATCTCTTTCATTCGGGTATATTTTGTTAGCATCCAATTCCATCTCCCCAAGAGAGTCCTAGGGGCAAAGTATATGGGAAAAGGCCAGAGCAGATTGAGAAGAAGTTTGATCCTATTCTGAGGTCGTACGCGCAATAGGTTTTCTCATTTGCTCAAATTCAAGTCGATTGAGCTAGTCGCATCAGAGTCATCTCCGACAAAGTTTCCTTTGGGGTTTCAATGCCATGTATAACTACCATTCTGGGGCATCTGGCCTTTTAATTGAAGATTACAAGTCTTTTAGAGGCAAAGGTAAAGACAAGGTCACAAATTTGATTGACTCCAATACTATTGTGTTCATGCAAGGAAAAGGTGGGAATATGGCAGCAAAACAGTAGTGGAATGAACATCTAGACTTCTGATTGCTGGAAGTCTCTGAAAGCAAGTTCAGACGGAGTCATACCTCCTCAATAATGGCAACCACAATGTTAATGATAGATGTAAGTACCACTCAGGGCCATTTAGGCATACAATTGACAGCTGTGACGAGTTCAAGTACAAGGTGAAAAATTTGATCGACTAAAAGGTCATCATGCCAGAAAGTCTGCCCATACATTGGAATATCCTCATCAAATTGACCTCCCAGTTTGCAAGGGCATCTTCAGAAGCATTAAGTCCAGACAGATTCAATTCTCCTAAATTACGAAAACATTCAGTTTCTTTACTGCATTTTCATTTGTAGTTTCTTATGTTTATTTAAACATTTGTATGCATGCATGAAAGTTGTTTGTTTTTGAATGATAACCATAATAAAACGCACATGTTTTTCTTGAAGTAATCCATTTGTATTTACTCATAACATTGTGTATGTGCATTACAACACCAATTGTTGTGGTTAAACTCTTGAGGGAGGATGACAAAATGAAAACGCAAAAAATCTCTAATTGTGTGCTTTTGAATAGGACCCTGTTGACGATATACAAACATTGTTTCAAATCCTAGTACCTGGAGATATAAGGAAGATAGCCTCTCACCAACCCCTTTGAGCCTTGAATTAAGAGTTTCTTTATGAATAAAGAAACCTTTTTATTGAACCCAAGGGCAGGGTAGGTGTCAGTTAGTCGGACTGAGCGTTCAGACTTTCCTAAAGGAATGTGCATCTGAGGATCCATTACCTTTCGTCGTACCAAATCAGGAGGTCCAAAGACCATAAACCACCATGTTTATCCCGATCAAGAGGTCCAAATACCGGAAACCACAAGGGTTATCCCTCATCAACTAAAAAATGAGGCAGTCACAACCCTCACAAAGAAATCAAGACAAATAGTGTCACACGATTTGTTCAAAAAGAGAGAATCGAAAAAAGAAGAAATGAAAAACCCACTAAGTCGAAACTTGAAAACAAGTGACTTAGGCAAAAATTAGGGTATCCCGCTGGACGTCACATTCAAATATTCACAAGAATCGGTCCATGCAAAAGTTAGGGATAAGCAAAAGAACGCAAAAGCAAAAGACAGAAAGGATTACACAAGAAAGATTCTTAAACAAGAACAAAGTCGTGTGATAAATACACAAAAGACGATTGGGGTGTGTAACACCCTAATTTTTGCCCTAAGATTTCTTTGCATTTCATCTGCATCTTGCATACAAACAAGATCGTACTGGTTTCTCGGTTCTTCTCAGGTGTAGGTTTGTGTCTCACAGGGGATCACCATTGCTATTGTTTTTATTTTTTTTACTTATCTTGCATTTGTTTATGTTTATTAATCACTAACCAAAATCCAAAAATATGTTTTAGTTTGCTTCTTCTTCTTCTTTGTGCTTTCAGGAGTTGCAGGGTTTTCAGAGGCCGACAGTGATTTTATTTCAAATGTGGTTGTTCAGTTATGATCTGATTCAAATGGAAGTTTGACCTATTCTTTGTCAAACTATCAAGATATTGTTTCAATTGCAAATTATTTGTGCCAATGGTTATTTCTCAGGCTGTGCATTTTTAAAGTTCAAGTTGTGCTGTGTGCGAAAATTCTCTTGTTTATTGAATTGCGATTCATGAGAAGTTTGGTCCAGATCATCTTAATTGGGTGTTCATCAGTTCATCAGTGATCCATATGTGGATTTATTTTCCAGGGGTTGATTCGAATATATTTGAAAAGATTCATAGAAATTAAAGGTGGATGGTCATGGTTTCAGTGGCGATTTATTCAGTGGCTTGTGGTTGGTTTCATTCATCATGTGTGTGGAAAAATGCAAATTTGGTTCTAGGCTTAAAATAAAATAAAAATCATTGCTTCGTCCATTATTCGATTCTCGCATTTTTTTTCTAGCTACCATTTTTTTTACCTCATCCATATTTTCATTGTCCAATTATTTTCTATCCATCTATTTCTAACCATTGTCCATATTTTTATTTTCCATTTTTCAAATATCCAATTTAATATTCATCATCATTTTAATTTTCACATTTTAATTCATTTCTCAATATCCATTTTTTTTATCACCAAAATTATCATTCACCTTTATCCCACATTTCATTTAATTCAATTACCAAAAAATATTATATTACATTACAATCTCTCTAATTTCCATATTTTTCTAATTCTCATTCATTATTCATATTCTAGCCATCCTCAATTTTTATTCAAATATTCATTTTAATCAAATTTATTTTCTTTCAATTTCTAAATTTCCATAAGTCTATATCCATTTTTTTATTATCCATTTTTTTCTTCATAATTTCAATATTCCAATTATCACATAAAAAATTACTATCCATTTTATAATTCTATTATTTTTCTACTACTATCCCTTTTTTATATTTTTCCTTATACCACAAAAAATAGAAATGACATAGGCCCATATCTTGTTTCTTTATGTCAAATATATAAAATTAAATAAAAATGAAAAAGATGATGAGAAAAATATTATGTCCATCACGTTTTTTTGAGCTTCAGCAAATAATTCACAAGTAGCAAACTCTCACTCCAAGCAACATACATCATGGACCCACTTCCTTTTGTTTTTGTATCAAATAAGTGATAAAATAGAAATAAATGATGAAGCATCCACATTCAGCCCCAAATTCAACATGACGTCATCCAAGTTGCAAAATACTACTGTAGCAAAACGCAAAAGAATTGTGAACAAAACGCGCAGCTAAAGGAATGAAAAAAAAAGTCAAAAAATTCAGCAAGCATGCTTACTCCATGCACATTAAAACGCAAGGAAAAAAAAGACCAAA
The DNA here is from genome assembly GCA_963966055.1 of Lathyrus aphaca. Taxonomy (NCBI): domain Eukaryota; kingdom Viridiplantae; phylum Streptophyta; class Magnoliopsida; order Fabales; family Fabaceae; genus Lathyrus; species Lathyrus aphaca. The sequence goes on from OZ014520.1 coordinate 247,999,202, forward strand.
ACGGCAATCCTAAAATTCATTCAAATCACTCAAATTGTTCTATAAATAGAACACATTATTCATTCATTTTCCAAGCTTAGAGAGCCTCCAAAAATTCTGCAAAAACACCTTCAAAACCAAAAAAACTCCATTAAAGCTTCAATCCAAAGCTTCACTAACATCTTCAAATCTTCACCAAAAATCGTTTCTAAGAGTGAAATTCTTCATAAAACAACAAGAGGAAGAGATTAGAAGTTGAAGAGGAGTCTTGCTTTGATTTTTGAAGGTAGTTGCAAATTTTCGTCGGTTATTTGGAGCTCTCTTTCTCTCTACTCTTGCATCCTCTGTTAATTTTAATTGCATATTCTTGATCCTCTTCGTCTCATGATCGCAACGGTATATGGTTTGAGCTCCGTCACTCCAATTTTTCGGAGCTCAAAAATTGAAAGTGGTTGTTTTGTTGTGTAGAAACTGTGGCTTTTGTTCAAGGAAGAAGAAGACTATTTTCTTTTTTTTATTTTATTTTATTTATTATTTCATAAAATTGGTGTAGTAGAGTGGGCTTAAGTGAATTTAAGTCCAATACTATTATCACCATACATTTGCTCCTCCTTATCTCCTTTCTTCTTCATTTTTCTTTTTTTTCTTTAACTCCATTTTTTTTCTTAATTGTTTTGTGCTTTAATTTTTCTATTGATTTCTGAATTTTGGAAAAGAATTTTTGAAAAGAGTTATAAAAAAAAATTTAGTATTTTTTTTTATGGATTATAATTTTTAATTCATATTTCTCTTCATCTTATTCTCACTTTTCTTTTGGTCGATGAGATCTCCGATTCGAAGATTATTGATTTTCGAAGAGCTTAATCTTTCATTATTTCAAATCTATGGATGTATGGTCATTTGGATCATTCTCCATACTTTGGAATTGTGATAGGTTGCCTTTGATAAATTAATGTTAAATCTCAATTAAGATTAGACCGTTACCACTTTTTTCTTTTAGTGTGACATGTTTTCGGAGAATGATCAATTATATCATTTCTCTAAAATGTATTAACACTAAAATTTTCCACCTTAATTGGTGGTGGCCGACCTCATTTGTAGGGTAATTACTTCGTAAATTACTCGGCGATTGCTTAACATAGACCTAAATGTGTCCCGACTTCGGAATAAAAATCTAATTGGGTACTTGCACTTTCGTGGACCGGATCTCTTGTTGATCGCGTAATCCCAAAGTGGTTAGTCATATTGCATTAAGAATCGAGACTTATGAATGTTTGATGCATAGGTGCTTTGGGTCTCCCAATCGCCTTTCAAATTTCATTGAATTCGGTTCGATTTGTCTTGATTAATCGCTATAGTGTAAGATGCTAAGCGGATCCGATTGCCTTTTGATTTTGGTTACGCTTTTGGTTGTGGTTGATTAAGTTCACCATACCATTATTATTATGTAAATATTATTATACTATTACTATTACTAATATTTTAGATTTTTGCACTTTAATTGTTTTTTTATTTCTTGCACCTTTTATTGCTTTTATTTTTATTATGTTTTACTATGTTTTATTCATCCATTATCATGTTTATGTTTATTGTCCTTATTTTGTTGGTGTGAATTTTCCTTTTATCCATTTGGATACAAAAATATTAATAAAGGATTAAATATCTAAAAAACTTGTGATCTTAATTTTGGACTAATGGTTACTATCCTTGGCATTGGAATGGAAGTTTTGGACTTAGATTTTAAGATATCTTTTCCTTTGCCTTAATCTTCATGAAGATCAAAGCTTGCCTTTATTTGACCATTTGCTAGCTTATAAGGATGGAACTCTTATGCACATATTGGAAAGTATCATCAAGTTTGGTTAGATCTTTCTTCCTTCATCTCCTTATTTTTTTTAGGATAGTCCCTTCATCTCCTCCCATTCTTTAATTTTCAAAATCATCTCCCTTTTTCAAAGGATTCATTCATTCTAAATTGTCACCTTTTTAATAAACAAAACCTTGACTTTTGTCAAGTGAATTTTACCTTTTTCTTTTCTCTTTAAAAATTAATGAATTTAATCATTTTTACTTTAATTCAAAAAATAAAAAGAACCAAACTCATTCAAATTGTTTTGTGCCTTGGTGCACTTTTGTTTGTTTTCTTTAAAAAATGTCGATTATGAGTCATTATTCTTTAGTCGGGTGCAAGTCTCTCAATCTCCATGGTTGTAGTTTGATGTAATTGAGTCTCTTGTCATTCGTGGGGGTTTAGTGGCATACTCGTTGATTTTATCCGAGTTGGCGCCCTCCCCATAATGATGTATGAGTCCATGCCTTCATTCTCATGGTAGATTTGTTTGGCTATCCACTTGAAGATGACAAATTCTCTTCATTTAATAAAATGAATCATAACCCACCCTTTTCACTATTTGTACCACGAACTACGGGGTTTTGATCTTGTATTGCACTTTGTGGGTACGTAGGCATGAGGTGGTAAACCTCTCCAAACACCAAAATATTAAAAATAATTCTTTTCTCATCCCTCCACTCACATTTTACAAACCATTTTCAAACCAAAAGCAGTAAATTTTCAAAGGGCTCCCGTGGAGTACCACGAACATTTTGGGTGCGTAAAACCTTCCCATTGTGTAACGTATCCCCTTACTTGTTTCTCTGATGTGTTTCTTTAGCTTTTCTTGCTTTTAGATTCATTAGGATTTATTCGCTCTTTTTTCCTTTTCCTCTGTGAATAAAATAAAAGCGCGGTGGCGACTCTGTTTACTTTGAGTTAAGTTAACTAATAGCTTACACTCATGTTTTTACCGCTACAGGGTGACTAACTCCCAATAACAACCTGATTGGTGCTTGAACCATTAATATCATTGGTTCCTTAACCATCACAAAATCCTTATGAAAGAAGAGCGCTCATTTTGATTTGGATGAACATAGGAATGGATGACATCACGAAGAGGGGGCACCAATAAACTTCAAGCCTATATCCTTTGTTTCTATAACCGTGAACCAGGCTTCGATACAACCCTCAAAAGTCCTAACTGAAATAGGGTTATTTTGAGAGTGTACTACCACGAGACCACGTTCCTAACTCCTATGAGTCGTGCTGAAAGATCTTTGTTGGTGTTATATGTACATGCTTTCATAAAAATCAATGTCGTATCTTAACCAGTGATTCGCTCACAAAGGTTTGCGACATCTTTTCAATAAAAAATTAAAGATTAACATGTGTGTGGCATTAGAATAATCATTCTCAGAATAAAACATTTTCTACTTGAATACATTTGTTTGACATCAAAGGAGTTCACATACGGAACTTCAGTCCAAAAGCTTTATCTTGCCAAGTTGAGAAGTCTGAAACTTCTGAAGGACAATCATGTCGAGATGCACTTTTCTAAGAAGCTCTTTTGAGTAGAGTCTTTTCCAACCAGTTGTTTTAAGTGCAATTAATCTGGGGCAATCACGTCGGGCAATCTACTCACAATTAGGCCAAATTGGGACAATCACTTCGAGATTTAAATCTCTCCAAGAACAATTAGTCTTGGCATTTTCTTCAAAGCATAGTCAGTCAGAGGTGATCATTTCAAGGCTCGAACTGGGGCAGGCCATCCCAAGAGCACTAGAAGTTACTCTCTCCTAAAGACGGTCAATCATGAGCACCTATCCAGGGTTCAAAATACTGGGGCATAATATCTCACAATGATATGATTTTTTTCATGATTCCTCACGAGGCAAACTATTTCATAGACTATACAGTCTGAGGCAGTTATTTCGAGATCTGAAGAATCTCTCCAAGAGTTTGAAAACACTGAGGCATCTCGGATGTCATGTTTTCTGTAAAATCCTCTTGAAACAATTTCTTCCGATAGACCCTAGTCTGAGGTGAGTTGAAAATTTCAAGGAACCATTGTTCACTCATGATCATTAGGCAGTCGATCATCCCAAAGGCTGGAAACAAAGTCATTGTCAGCACGAGACATCATGAGCTTTTTCCTCAGCGGGCTTCATTGAGCATAATTCCTCAACAGGTCTCAGCAGAGTTTTTTCCTCCAACAGAGCAACAAGGAAGAGGGTTGGTATTCCTTTGACAGAGGGTGTCATTACTAAGAGAGGTTTTATATTTCTTATCCCCAACATGAGACGTTTTATATCTCTTATCCCCAGCAAGAGACGACTTAAGACTCTCATCTTTAGCAGGAAGCATTCTCATTGATGTTCTCCCTCATTCCCAGTAGAGACGGAAATCGAAATCTTCCCCAATAGAGAAACAAAAGGTTGATATCCCTAAGTCGAGAGTCTTTCTTCAACAGAGAGAGATTTTTCACAAGAGTCTTCTTATCTCCAAAAGTACATGAATATTCCTTATTCCCTAGCAGAGGTGAAGATAGTGAGAAGTCAGATGGTTTTCCTTCTTCCACGGATTTGTTCGCAACCTTCCCTAACCAAAGTTCAATCTTCATTGGCATCTCTCCCCCAACAGAGGAATTTGTGCCTGAGTGATTCCCCAGCAGAATTTTTCCTGGCCGAGTATCAACAAACCCTTTCCTCAACCAGGTCAAAAGGTTATTACTTCCTCAACGGAGTTCTACGGGTGGCGCTCCTCCCCAATGAAGTTCATGTTAGTTCAAGATCTTCCCCAACAGGGTCGTCATTCTTCAAAATTTCAAATTCCAATTTAATTTTGGCAATTGTGGCAGTTCAGAGCCTGAATATCATTAGCGTCCTCACCAGTAGAGATATTGTTCCCCACAGGGATTCCCAAAATCAGTTCAGTGATTATTTCTCCCCAGTAAAGCTTCCAGGGATACCTATTATCTCCTCACCAAGAGATCCCTTTGCATTCGCATTTAGTAATCATCATTATATTTGTATCCTCAAAAAGCATATCAATTCCATCATTATGGAGCATTACGCCATGGAAAAATTCAAACTTATGCATACAAAACATAAGCTAGCTTTGGTACCTTGCACAAAAGCCCGAAATATTGTTTCTTCAATCAGACCGAAAGTATCACCACAGAGAATTCCAAGTTCATTCCTCAGCACTATTACTCTTGCCAGTCAATACTTGTTATCCCCAGTCGAGTTATCATCTAAGTACAATGATCTCATTTCTTTCGATTCCGTCTAAGTACGATGGTCTCGTGTCTTTTGATTCCGTCTAAGTACAATGGTCTCATTTATTTCGATTTCGTCTAAGTACGATGGTCTTGTTCTTGTTGAATTATCATTTAAGTACGATGATCTCATTCCTGTTGATTCCGTCTAAGTATGATGGTCTTATTTATTTCGATTTCGTCTAAGTACGATGGTTTGTTCCTGTTGCATTATCATCTAAGTACAATTATCTCATTCCTGTTGATTCCGTCTAATTATGGTGGTCTCATTTCTTTCGATTCCATCTAAGTACGATGGTCTCGTGTCTTTTGATTCCGTCTAAGTACGATGGTTTCATTTCTTTCTATTACGTTTTAGTACGATGTTCTTTTTCCTGTTGAGTTATCATCTAAGTACGATGATCTCATTCCTGTTGATTCTGTCTGAGTACGATGGTCTCATTCATGTTGATTCCATCTAAGTACGATGGTCTCATTTCTTTCGATTCCATCTAAGTACGGTGGTCTCGTTTCTTTTGGATTATCATCTAAGTACGGTGAGCTCGTCCCTTTCGATTCTGTCTGAGTTCAGTTTCGTATTTTGAGTTGTCATTCGAGGATGGCACTCTCTTCTTCAAGTCCTTCTGAGGTTGGTCTTGTTTGTTACGGCTATCATTTGAGGATAATAGATCATTTTGAGATTATTGGTCGAGGTCAATATTTTCCCTGCAGAGTCATTCCTTTTGTGTGTCTCTTGGTATATAAACAATGTTTCCTCTAACTCTGGTTAGGAAAGGATCGAGGGCTCTGACAGAGCTTTCTTGAGATGGGTCAAGGCTTGCTTGCACTCTTCCGTCCATTCAAAGGCAACCTCTTTACGGATGAGCTTGAAGAGGGGGCATGCTGGGAGGATTTCTCCACGAAGTGTGATAGCGAGGTGAGAACCCCATTCAACGATTGAATGGATTTCTTGGACTTCGGCATCGGTGTTTCAGACAATTCCTGACACTTGTTAGGGTTGACTTCGATTCCTCTTTCGGTCAGATAAAAACCGAGGAATTTTCCTGCACACACCCCGAAAGTGCATTTTTATGGATAGAATCGCATTTTAGATTTTCGTGCTTGGTCGAAAATTCGCTTTAGATGGAAAGCATGATTGGTTTCCTCGTGGGATTTGACGATCATGTCGTCCATGTAGACTTCGAGCATGTCTTTGATTTCAGCTTGAAAGACCTTGTTCATCATGCGTTGGTAGGTTGCACCAATGTTCTTCAATCCGAAGGGCATAATGTTGTAGTAATAGTTACCTGATTCGGTAATGAAGCATGTGTATTTCTTGTTGGTCACGGCCATGAGTATTTGATTATACCTAGAATAGGCGTCGTGGAACGACACTAATTTGAAACCTGCAGAATTATCTACCAATTTATTTATGTTAGGAAAAAGGATAAACATCTTTCGGGCAAACCCGATTGAGATCGATGTAATCGACACACATACGTAACTTTCTATTATTTTTCTTTACCAATACAATGTTTGAGAGCCAGGTGTAACACGGTGGGAGAACTGACTTTAGTTATGTTGCGGATAGCAAGAGTCGCCACCGACTTTTATTTTATCCAAAAGGAAAGGGTATAAAAGAACAGGAAAGACCTTAAGAGATATTTTTGGGTCCGGGGGGTAGGTTATGTAAAGGGAAGGTGTTAGCACCCTTTACATCCATGGTTATCCATAGGCTCTTAGTTACTTAGCTCACTTTTGAATTATTTTTGAAAGTGTAGTGTGTGAATAGAAATTTTTTCATAATAGTTAATAATGATCCATGTACGGATGCGTAAAAACTTGTTTTTTGAAAATTTGTTTGAAATTTGTTAAGTGTTTGAAAAATGGAGTGAGCAAGTACATAAGAGGAACCTACCCTAAAGTTTAAGTCTTTCTTGTTCTTTATCCTTTAATTGGTAAGACTATCCCTACTATTAAGGAGTAGGTAGTCATTACCTTGGATGTAAGGGACATGTGAGGGACATCTGTTTTTATGAAGGCAACTGTGGGGTGTATTAAGCATACTGGAGGGACTATCATCATTATTCGAAGGGACTTGATTCGTAAAGGCAACCATTAGGGACTTGATGATTTTTCTTTTAAGGGACTTGCTTTATACACCCCACTTGACCTTATGATTTAGGCAACTTGAGGGATAACCTTAGAAATGTGAGATGGCGATTAGAAATCGACTTACGTGTGTGAGTGTTCAATATTATTTATCTTTAACTAAAATGAGCTAAATTTATTTTAGATTAAATACATGTTTACACTCCCTAAATTACTAACCATAGCATAAAAATTAAATAAATAAAATATTTACAAAATTTACACCAAGGAGCAATTACAACAATAATAAGCAATTAAAATAAATAGCAAATAAATATAAATATATAAGCAAAATAAATAGCAAAATATAAATAATAAGCAAAAAATAGTAAATTAACAATAAATAAATAATGGGTTAGTAGTAATAAAAATTAGGTAATAGGAGTTAGTTAAAATAATAATAACATCAAAAAGTTAGTAATAATAAAATAAGTGAGGTTAATAAATAATAAAAATTAGTGAAAGAATAATAATATATAAAATTAATAAAGCAAAATAAATAACATGGTTAATAATAATAATTAAATAAAATAGAATTAAATATTATAAACACAAAATTGGATTTTAATATATAACATTTATTTAGAAACATGAATAATTAAATAATTACTATAATATAAAATTTTTAAATATAATATAATTATAAATTTTAATCATTTACAAAATTTAATTATTTCTAAATATATATCAACAATTAAAAAATATTTACACATTATGAAGAAAATAAATTTTAAATATCATGTTCATAAAAAATAATCATATTTACAAAATTTACAAGGATCATATTAAATAAATAAATAAATTTACATAATAACTACATTAAGAATTAGAAAATAAAATTATTTAGAAAAATAGAATTAGGTTTTAATAAGCATTTAGAAAATAAATTAGGGTTTTGTTAGAAAAATATTTTTAGGGTTTAATTTATAATATACATATATTTATGATTTAATCACAAGATAAAGAAAATAATTTAAGAACATTTATATATTTTAGAATTTGAAAAAAAAAATAAACATGCTTCATTATCATTTTTTATTTAGAAAACATATATACATAAAATCATATTTAATTTAATATTATAATACTTAAAACAAATAAAAGAAGAAAAAGTGTGAAAACTTACCTGACTGGGGTTTGAACCCAAGTCAGCCTGTTTCCCAGCAAGAAGAACAACCACCAGGCCACTGTGTACGCAGGCAACAAAAGTGAGGGAGAAATTTGTTTTGTGCTTCATCTAGAAAATCCAGAAAAATAATGAAAAAACAAAAGGCCTGGGGTGGGACTTGAACCCAGGACCTTATGAATGTATATGCGCATGCTTGACCGCCTGGCTGGGAGAGCCCTTCTGGTCATATGGTGATAACACATCATAATATATTACATCTTCTTGTTATCCTGAAAAAATAGAAAAAATATAGTGGTACAAGCCAGGTTCGAACTCACGCCATCAACCAACATACTCACCAGCCTTACCACTGAACCACAAGCACGCGTGTGATAAACAAATCAACAATAATACATAAAATATTTTCAATAATATTTGAATTTACTGAGCGCGCGAATGGCTTCTTCTTCAACCTTTTACCTGCGAATTTTTCTCCTCTTTCACCTGCGAATTTTGTTACAAGTTCTTCCTTGTTTAAATCCTGCGAAATCCAAACACTCACAAAACAGCATTGATTCATTAAATTGGTTAATGTTTTATGATCCTAGTGATTCATAGAACATTACTATGTGTCCATAATTCATTTAAACTTATTGAATCATCAAACCCTAAAATTGAGCTCTAAACCCTAATAATGGCCGCGGGTGATATAGATCATGAAGCTTCAATCCAATTGTCCAGAATCGTTCCTTGGAACCTCACAAACACAAAAACTCAAACAAAATTCATTAACAATGTACAAATAAACAGAATCGAAAAATTGAAATGTCATGAATAGTTTGAATCGGGTTATGCCAATGGGAGAGTTTTTGATGCAAATGAGTATTGGTTTAGCTTCAGGGATGATCAAGGAACATGTCTATGTCTTTATTTTACCTTGAAACCTCTTGGATTGAAGAATCCGAATGTCACTTTTCAATGGTTTTTTTGGCTTTGTGAACTTACCTCTTGATGCAGCAAAATCGTGTATGAGGGTTTGCATTATGTTTGATACTTATATGTGAATGATTCTAGGTCAAAAACTTCATTGGTTGTGTGCAAGAATTGATTTAAAAAGATTGAGATTGATCATGCTTTGAAATTTCAATATTTGCTCATGAAAGCTTACTATTTTTGGATCAATCACATGATTTCTTTCTCTTTCAACTTCAATCAATATTGATGAGATTCTAGAAGCTCAATCTTCATCCAAAAATATATTTTCATATTTTATATTTATTTAAAATGATTTTTTATGAATTAAATCAAAATAAATAAAAATAAAATAATAAAAATTATGATTTTTAATCAATTGGGTCGTGCATGATGATATGATATGGATTGGATCACAATTTAGCAAGCCCATTTGGAAAGAAGTGGTCTTAAACCTCCATAAACCATCATAAAATTTCTCAACTTTGCAAGGGCACATCTCCCTAAATTTTAAAGGTATGAGGGTGTTCTTGGACATTTTGGAAAGCTTGAAGAGTCCTCTAACCAACCCCACTGGTTTCATGTCCATATCATTTACCATTCTCAAGTTATGCCCTTTTGAAGTTGTTGACTTTTTGTTGACTTTTGAAATGACCTATAATGTCTTAGCTCATATCTTCCAAATGAAGCATTTTTGGGCTTAACTTGCAAGATCAAAGTTGTATAGAATTCAATTTCCTTCAAAATGAGCTTTGAGTGGAGACTTGGTGATGAAGCATGTGAAAGTTATGGCTGGTCAAAGTTCAGTTGACTTTTACTGAGGAAACCCTAATTTAGAAACTCCTGATTATTGATGATCTGGAATCTCCTTGATGAATCATGATCATCCCTTGATCAAATGATGAATTTTACTTCATATAATTGATGTTGGCAAAAAATCATGAAGTTTGACTTTGGTTTGACCACAGTTGACCTCAGTTTGACTTTTTAACTACTTTGACTGATTTTGACTTATCTGATCATCTGACTGAGCAAACTTTTGAGAAAAGTCTTGAAACTTGTCATGGGGGTTCTTACACACATATAAGATGTTATGAAGCTCACTTGAAGTCTTGGAAATCCATTTAGCCTGATTAAAGTCAAAACCCTAGTTTTGGATGCACTGCTTAGGAGGTGCATTGTCTGAGGGAATTGTCAACTCTTCTGACCAATTATGAACCTTGTGAACCTTATGAACCATCATAAAATGTCTTGTGAACCTCATGGGAGTTATTGTTAACCTTGTGAACCTTGTGAATTTCATAAAGTGACTTGTAGACTTCATGAACCTCATGAAAGGTTATGTAAACATTGTGAATCTTGTGAACCTTGTGAACCTTCAAGAAGTAACTTGTAGACTTCATGAACCTCATGAAAGGTCTTGTAAGTGTTAGGAAACTTGTGAACCTTGTGAACCTTCAAGAAGTGACTTGTAGACTTCATGAACCTCAAGAAAGGTATTGAAAGCATTGTGGAACTTGTGAACCTTGTGAACCTTCATAAAGTAACTTGTAGACTTCATGAACCTCATGAAAGGTTATGTAAACATTGTGAATCTTGTGAACCTTGTGAACCTTCATAAAGTAACTTATAGACTTCATGAACCTCATGAAAGGTTATATAAGCATTGAGAAACTTGTGGACCTTGTGAACCTTCTTAACACACAAAGTCTTGCATTGTGAGGGCAAATTTTGGGGTGCAACAGCTGCCCCTGTTCAATTTTCTGAAACCTGAGGGGTTAGATTGGTACATTTGCCAGTCGTGACCTGGAAGGTTGAAGGGGATTGAACACAAAAGCCCAAAAATTTGCACTCACCAGTGCATAGAGTGATATTGATGGTTGGTTGTATATGCTTGAGTGGGCTTAAAGATGCCACTTGGAGGAACTGGTGATGGGCTTAAGGATGCCATCTAAAGTATCAGAATATGATGCTGTCTTTATGTTGATACTGGATATCAGTACTAGGTCTTTGTATAGGCCGTCTCTGAATCATTTATGCAACATGATTTGAGTTGGAAATATTTTGGATTAGGGAATGGATCTTTGTACAGACCATTTGCCTATTCTCCAAGGGCCAAAAGAACGTCAGGATTTGTTCTTAAGGATCAAAAGAACGTCAGGATTAGTTCCTCTGAAAAGTATCTTGAACAAGGGACCAAAAGAGCGTCAGGATTTGCTCTTAAGGATCAAAAGAACGTCAGGATTAGCTCTTCTGAAAGATGTCTTGAACAATGGGTTAAAAGAGCGTCAGGATTTGCTCTTAATGATCAAAAGAACGTCAGGATTTATTCTTCTGAAATACGTCTTGGAGGATGAAGCAGTCCAGAAGCAATGATGATAGCTATCAAGAGGATGGAGCAATCTTGAGGTAATGATATGATTTCAGGAGGGTGAAGCAATCCTGATGTAATAAAAGCTGTCAGGAGACTGGAGTAATCCTGAGGTAATAATATGATATGCTTTCAGGAGACTGGAGTAATCCTGATGTAACAGCATGTCTTCAGGAGGATTGAGCAGTCCTGATGAGATTATAAGCTTTCAGGAGGATAGAGCAGTCCTGATGACCATAAGTTTGTTTGTTGGATAATTAACCTGAAAACAAAGTAGCATTCTGTATGATAGTATTAGTTTATGCTTTATGTATGCATGTATAATATGATGCACCTAAGTAAATGTATTATGTATTTATGGATATGTATGTTATGGTATGATGTAAATGATGTATGTATGATATGATACTGCCGGAAGCGTCTGGATATCTTCGTATAACAACTGCTGGCCAGGGAAAATAAATCCCGATTCGTTGCTGAAGAATATGAGGAACTCATCCCTGTCTTGTTTGATAATATATTATGCATAACCTTCCGTCTGCTGGGGATAGCAAAGTATATATAACCTCCCGTCTGCTGGGGATAGCAAAGTATATATAACCTCCCGTCTGCTGGGGATAGCAAAGTATATATAACCTCCCGTCTGCTGGGGATAGTAAGGTATACATAACCTTCGTCTTCGTTTGATGGTAGGGTAGATATAACATCCCGTCTTCGTTCGTCGTACCCTTATTGGAAGGTAAATTCCCGAATATCCGTATGAGGATAAAAGAGATGGATATAAATTCCAGGGGAGATGTGACTTTATGAAGATGGACTTGCCCTACTGGGGGATTTGTAACTGTTTTGTAGAGATGAACCGGCGAAGCTTCGTTGAAATCCTTCCCTCGTTCGTCCTTAGTAAATACTATTACTGCATTTTCATGCATTTCTGGTAAACATTAATCATATTAAGCATACATGCATTTCTGGTAAACATTAATCATATTCAAAAGCATACATACATTCAAACACAACCAATGGACGTTTCGCTTATGTAAATAGGGTAAAAGTAAATCTGGATTCAAAAGATGGAATTTATTTATATCAAAAGTGACCCATACATGGGTAAGTTTGTACAAGGAGACATAAACCCTAGCAAGAGGATTTTGTCATAAATTTTTACAAAAGAAAATCAGCTATGTGGGAAACAATCCTATTGAGTTTCAATTCTACTATTGCCATTATCTTCAAGTATCTCATCTTCTGCTGTTGAGACGGAAACGATTGGATTGAGCTTTATCTGTTCGAGCTTGAGTAAGTAGTACACCTGGTTGCAGTTTCATGAGTGATCCAAACGAGACATAGTCATACGCTTTAATCCCTAACTTTTGCCTGGATTGCCCTTTCAGGTTTTCAATCCACCGGGATACCCTTTTTTGCCCAAGCCGCCTTTTCAGGTTTTCGACTTGCCGGGTGTACATCTTTTTATATATATCCCTAATTTTTGCCCGAACCCTTTTGGTTTGCCGGGATGCCCTTATTTTTGCCTAGGCCTGTCAACCTAGCGGGTCTCTTTTTATGCGTAGTATTTTTTAACTATGTCTGCGTTCACGGGCTGTGGGAAGTCTTCACCATCCATTGTAGTCAGTATCATGGCACCTCCTGAGAACACTGTCTTGACTACAAATGGACCTTCATATGTTGGAGTCCACTTGCCTCTAGGATCACCCTGTGGTAATATGATACGCTTGATTACCAAGTCACCAACCTGATATACCTTTGGCTTAACCTTCTTGTTAAAAGCTTTGATCATTCGCTTTTGGTACATCTGGCCATGACAAACTGCTGCTAACCTCTTCTCATCAATCAAATTTATCTGGTCCAGTCGAGTCTGAATCCACTCATCTTCATCCAAGCCTGCATCCTTCATAATTCTCAAGGAGGGAATCTGAACTTCAATGGGCAAAACTGCTTCCATACCATAGACTAAGGAGAATGGGGTTGCCCCTGTTGAAGTACGTATCGTGGTACGATAACCATGAAGAGCAAATGGTAACATCTCATGCCAATCCTTGTAGGTAACAGTCATCTTTTGTACAATCTTCTTGATGTTCTTATTAGCAGCTTCAACTGCCCCATTCATCTTTGGACGATACGGAGAAGAGTTGTGATGCTTAATCTTGAACTGCGTGCAGAGATCCGTAATCATAGTGTTGTTCAGATTAGAGCCATTGTCAGTAATAATCCTTTCGGGGATGCCATACCTACATATGAGATTATTCTTAATGAATCGAGCCACAACATTCTTGGTAACAGATGCAAATGAAGCTGCCTCTACCCACTTCGTGAAGTAATCAATAGCAACCAGGATGAAACGATGCCCATTAGAAGCAGTAGGCTTGATCTCACCAATCATATCAATGCCCCACATGGCAAAAGGCCAAGGAGCAGTCAACACATTCAAGGGTGATGGAGGTATATGTACTTTATCAGCATAAATTTGACACTTGTGACATGTTCTGGAGTGTTGATAGCAATCAGCTTCCATGGTAGACCAATAGTAACCTGCTCTCAATATCTTCTTTGCCATAGTATGACCACTAGAATGAGTGCCAAAAATCCCATCATGCATGTCTTCCATAATCTCTATTGCTTCCTTCTTATCCACACAACGAAGCAAAGTTGAATCATGATTGCGCTTATACAAAATCCCATTACTCAAAAAGAACTTAGCAGAGAACCTTCTCAGAAACTTCCTATCTTTAACAGATGCCCCTTTAGGGAACTCCTGAGCTTCCAGATATCTTTTTACTTCATAGAACCAAGGCTTCTCCTCTGCCCCTTCTGTGTCAATCTCATTGCAGTATGCAGGCTTTTCAAATCTATCAATGGTAATTTTGGGAGCTTCATCATCCCAGCTGATCTCAAACATGGATGCCATGGTGGCCAATGCATCTGCCAACTGATTCTCTCTTCGTGGAATATGTCCAAAGGTAATCTCTTTGAAATGTGGGATCAAAGACAACACATGCTCTCTGTAAGGAATGAGGTTATCATGCTTGGTATCCCAATCTCCTTTGATCTGACTTACTACCAGGGCTGAATCTCCATACACATCAAGGAACTGAATCTTCATATCAATAGCAGCTTTAATACCCAGGATACATGACTCATACTCAGCCATGTTATTGGTACAATAGAAACAAAGTCTGGCAGTAATCGGGGTATGACAACCTTCAGGGGAACTAATCACAACACCAACACCATTACCAAGTGCATTGGAAGCACCATCAAAAACCATAGTCCATCGGGATCCTTGTTCAGGTCCGTCATATTGTCCAGGTTCTTTGGTAATAATCATAATGTCTTCATCAGGGAACTCAAAACTCATTGACTGGTAATCATCCACTGCTTGATGAGCCAAATGATCAGCAACAACACTTCCCTTAATGTCCTTCTGAGTAGTGTACTGTATGTCATATTCTGTCAAGATCATTTGCCATCTTGCAATTCTTCCGGAGAGAGCAGGTTTCTCAAATATGTACTTGATTGGATCCATCTTTGAAATCAATAAGGTAGTATGGGTCAACATATACTATCTTAGTCGGCGAGCAGCCCATGCCAAAGCGCAGCAAGTTTTCTCGAGCAGTGAGTATCTTGTTTCACAGTCGGTAAACTTTTTGCTAAGGTAGTATATTGCCTGCTCTTTTCGACCAGACTCGTCATGTTGCCCCAACACACACCCCATTGAGTTGTCTAACACTGTTAAGTACATAATCAAGGGTCTTCCATCAACTGGTGGTATCAAAATTGGTGGTTCCAGCAGATATCTCTTAATTTCATCAAAAGCAGTCTGGCACTCATCATTCCATTCCATCACCTGATCTTTCTTCAATAACTTGAAGATTGGCTCACAGGTAGTTGTTAATTGGGAAATAAATCTTGCAATGTAGTTCAATCGTCCCAAGAAACCTCTAACTTCCTTCTCAGTACGGGGAGCTGGCATCTCTCGTATCGCTTTCACTTTTGCAGGATCCACTTCAATACCTTTTCCACTGACAATGAAACCCAGGAGCTTTCCAGATCTAACTCCAAAAGTACACTTGTTTGGATTCAATCTCAACTTGTATTTCTTCAACCTCTCAAACAACTTGTGCAGATGATCAAGATGTTGCTCTTCATTCTGAGACCTGGCTATCATATCATCTACATATACCTCTATCTCATGATGAATCATATCATGAAACAAAGCCACCATAGCACGCTGATATGTTGCCCCTGCATTCTTCAAACCAAATGGCATTACCTTATAGCAAAAAGTGCCCCACTGTGTCACAAATGTTGTCTTCTCCATATCTTCAGGTGCCATCTTGATTTGATTGTAACCAGAGAAACCATCCATAAAAGAGAATACCTTATGCTGAGCAGTGTTGTCTACCAGAATATCAATATGAGGGAGTGGAAAGTCATCTTTAGGGCTAGCTTTGTTCAAATCTCTATAGTCCACACACATACGTACCTTACCATCTTTCTTAGGAACTGGTACCACATTTGCAACCCACTGAGGATAAGAAGTCACTGCTAAGAACCCTGCATTGAACTGTTTCATTACCTCTGCCTTGATCTTTTCTGACATTTCAGGACGCATACGACGAACCTTCTGCTTCTTTGGACGACAATCTTCTTTCACTGGCAAACGGTGAACCACAATGTCTGTATCCAACCCTGGCATATCTTCATAAGACCAAGCAAAGATCTCCACATAGTCGCGTAACATCTGAATCAATCTGCTCTTGACACTGTCCTCTAAATCAGCCCCTATCTTGACCTCTTTTCTGCTTTCTTCAGTTCCCAGAT
The DNA here is from genome assembly GCA_963966055.1 of Lathyrus aphaca. Lineage (NCBI taxonomy): Eukaryota > Viridiplantae > Streptophyta > Magnoliopsida > Fabales > Fabaceae > Lathyrus > Lathyrus aphaca. Next base: position 248,015,712 of record OZ014520.1, read on the forward strand.
TCACAACTTCGACTGGCTCTTCATGTGGCTGTATGGCTTTCTCTTCTTGTTGTAACAACCTAGCAAGCTCTACAGGTATTTCACAATCGTCCTCATTTCTGTCTTCAGTTTGATAGATCGGATTCTCGAAATCATAATTGGCAATAGTAGAACTGTTATCAACAGGATCCAGAGTGGATGAGGATCTGCATTTTAGTGATGTGGGTGTGTGTAAGAACACATAGCTGATAAAACAAAAATAAAAGAAAGACAAGGAACACAATATTTACGAAAACGAAACGTCCACTGATTTTATTGAATGAAGTATGCAAATGAAATGACAGCCCGTAACAAGCACACCATTGTGCCCCGGGTAAGGCACAAGGTTTGAAAGTTTTAATTGTTCAGAAATTACAAACTTAAAAAAGCAACAACACAGTAATAGTATTTACTCCTGACTAAAGGAGATAGGGATAACATCTTCAGCTTTCCAATTATTGAGTCCAGCACCCACAGTAGGAAAAATCCAAGCATCCAAGTTGTAGTCTTCATCTTGATCTCCCACAGCATTAATCTGGTCCTTCACAACCCCTTGACTAGTGACACGGGCAGCACGAGCACGACGAACAGCCTTCTGGGACTCTGCAGTGAAACCCAAACCAAACTTGTCAGACTTGTATGGAATATCAGGAAGCTGACCCCAAATAGTACAACCACCTTCATCCACCACAGCTTTAGCATCATTGAGGGAGGCCATTGCCATTGTTGGAGGTTTTCTGGTGACCACAGGAACTTTCTTCACAGCAGGAGGAGCTACATAATCATTAACAACCCAGGGAACCACTTCAAATGTCTGACACGGAGTCTCAATGTATTCACCTTCCACTTCCAGATACTTGAAAGTGTTTACATGGCTGACAAAGTATTCTTCCTCTCCATAGACAGTAACAACCTTTCCATTCACCGGATATCTCAACTTTTGGTGTAATGTAGAGGTTACAGCACCTGCCCCATGGATCCAGGGACGACCAAGCAGACAAGAGTACGAAGGACGAATATCCATCACATAAAATGTAGCAGTAAACACCTGAGAGCCAACTTTGATTGGAAGATCAATTTCCCCATGCACTACTCTTCTAGAACCATCAAAAGCCTTTACCACAATATTACTGGGCTTCAGCACAGCATCTTCAGGACTCAGCTTATTCAGGACTTCCTTGGGCAACACATTCAGAGAGGAACCATTGTCTATCAGTACATGTGACAGGGTAGTACCCCTGCATTCAATTGAAATATGCAAGGCCCTGTTATGATCCCTCTTGGCAGGGGTCAAATCTGCATCAGAAAATCCTAACCCATTATCATAGGTCAGGTGGGCAACACAATTCTCAAACTGGTCAACAGAAATGGCATTGGGCACATGAGCAGACTTCAGAAACTTGATTAAGGACTTGGCATGAGCCTCAGAACATAGCAACAAGGACAACATAGAAATCTTTGAGGGAGTATGCCCCAATTGATCAACAATGTCATAATCACTCTTGCGAATGATTTTCAATACTTCTTCCATCTGCTTAGAGAGATCATCAGCAGCTGGCACATCAGTAGATACAGGCTCAATAACAGGACCTTTGCCCCGAGCATCAGTGGTGGAAGTAGCAGCAGGAGTAACTGCAGTTTTAGAAGCAACTGGAGAAGAGAAGACTCTTCCACTACGAGTGATCTTGCTAGATCCAGCAATATTATCAATGTCAACAGGCACATCAGGTAGAGGCTCCTGCTTGACACCATGGATGTAAACATCAGACCCATAGTGCCAAGGCACAGCTTTATCAGATGTATAGGGAATAGGACCAGGAGTAGTAATGATCAGAGGAGCCACTCTGGCTTCAGCAACAACTTTCACAGGACCTTCAGCAGTAATCTTGATTGGGCCCTGATGAGTGATCTTAACAGGTCTCTTTGAAGTGATTCTTACCGGTACTTTGTCAACCATATCAACCTCTTCAATCTTCTTACCTTGAGTCAGATGATCCACCATACTTTCTACAGACGACGGCCTTCTTTCAAACACTATAGTATACTTATCCATGAGACGTTGAATTCCATCTCTCAATATGAAGCAACTATCTGGCTTATAGGTACAATACAAACAATCTTCACGACAACCCGGAAAGATCCCAGCTTGTACTAACCTCTTTTTGATAACAGACAATGGTGTGGTCAACTCCATAACTGAATAGACATGTAGGTCTTCATCAATGGCATTGACGGTCTTCTCGTGATTCGACATTGGAGCAGTAATCACATTTGGAGTACCTGGAGGATCAAACTCAATTTCTCCAGCATCAATCATATCTTGAATTTTGTTCTTCAAGATCCAGCAGTTATTAGTATCATGTCCTGGACAGTTTGAATGATATGCACATCGTGCATTGGGATTGTACCTGGGAGAGGTAACATTGGGATTCTGAGGAGCCTCTTTCAAAGTAATAAGTTCAGCCTTCAACAAATGTTGCAATGCCTGAGCCATTGACATGTTGATCTTCGTGAACTGTCTTCTAGCCCTCTGTTGGTTGCCCTGAGGCTGCTCTGTTGTTGCAGGAGTTGGATTTGAAATATGAACTGCACTAACAGACCGATGCCTTTTGTTACGATCAGGTTGACCATAAACAGCATTGGATTCTTTCTTCCCAGTGGGAGGTTTCTTTGCAGTACCTGATGAAGAAGTACCCACCAGGATCTTACCATTCTTTATACCATTCTCTACTCGCTCTCCTGTCATGATCAACTCAGTGAAGCCAGATGATGAGCTTCCAATGAGATGACTGTAAAACGGACCATTCAGCGTACACATGAACATGTCAACTAATTCCCTGTCAGTCAAAGGGGGTTGAACTCTTCCAGCTAAATCTCTCCACTTCTGAGCATACTCTTTAAAACTTTCTTTGGCACCCATAGACATGCTCTGAAGCTGCATGCGAGTGGGGGCTAAGTCAGCATTGTATTGGTACTGCTTATAGAAAGCTTCAGCAAGATCATTCCAGTCTCTGATGTTGACACTCTCCAACTGATAATACCACTCCAGCTGAGCTCCAGATAAGCTCTCTTGAAAGAAATGTATCCACAACTTCTTATCAGCAGTGTGAGGTTGAATTCTTCTGACATAAGACCTCAGATGCAGCTTGGGACAAGAGACCCCATCATAGACAACAAAAGTAGGAACCTTGAAACCCACAGGTATGACCACCCCAGATATCAAGCTCAAATCCTCAAAATCCAGCCCAGATGATTTCTGCAACTCCATAGCATCCATTCTATCCACCAGCATCTTGAATTTGTCTTCATTAGGCTCGTGGTAGTAATTAGCCTCAGAATCAGAGTCCCCTATTGTATGGTGGAGACTGCCTACCTCTTGCTCAGATTCTTCAGATTCATAGTCTTCAGCTGGTTCTTTGGTCTTGGCAAGACCTTTGAACCTTCTTCCCATGTTGATCAAACCAGCAGACCTTCTAGTCTTCTTAGTCTTCTTGGCCAGCAGTGCCTTCAATTCATCTTGCCCCTTGGACAGGTTCAAGATCAGCTCTTGGAACTGTGCATTTTGTGTCTGAAGATCCTTAACTGATTGTTCAAGAGCCATTGCTGAAATAAACAGCGAGAAGATGAGAAACCTGTGCTCAATTATAAACTTGTGATGCAATGAAATGATATGTGAATGCATATGCAATGTTTTCAAGGACCGCAGGATTTAAATTTGCTTAAACAAACAAGAAAGTAACTTTTTATTAGTAATAAATTTGTTTTGCCTCTTGGGCTTACAAAAATGAAAATGAAATAAGTACAAAAGATGGGGTTTTAAGTCTCCCATGGACGTTTTCTCTTTGTATTGAGGTATGAGTTGAGGTTCCGCTCCTCGTGAAGTTGCTTTGTTAGTTCCAGGATTCTTTCTTGGCTTACTTTGTAATGAGCCTCGAAAGTATCCCTTTGCTCCTTCAGTTGGATCCATGATCTCTGCAAGTCTTCCATATCAGTAGGCATGTCTGGGTGAAGGATGGTATAAGCTGTGTCTCCTTCAGCAACAGGTTCCATGGTAACTGGTAGGACGGCAGGATATGGCATCATGAGAGTCTGAGCACGAGATCGCACCCATCTGAGATAAGCTTCCATAGGAATAGTGTATTTAGGCTCCAGTGTCTTGCTGTCAACCCTGTTTACTTTTCCCCAAGCTCGTATGAATCTCTGACGGTAACCCTGAAGATCGTTGTCGTAATCAAACACAATGCCCTGAATCAACATGTCATGTGGGCCATCACTCCGAGCGTAACCAAACTGTCGTAAAGCTAGAGAGGGGTTGTAGGTGATGCCTCCTCTTATGCCTAGAAGTGGCACATTAGGAAACTCCCCACAACGGTCAATGATGGTGACATTCTCCATAGATCTGGAGCACCAATGGATATCTGAGTGAGAAAGTGACATGATCCTCTTGGACCATCTGAACCCTTGCTCATTCTTCATTACTGAGCGAGGAAGGTGAGAAATAAACCACCTAGAAAGCAAAGGTATGCAGCACATCAAAGTTCCTCTTGCCCTTGTAGTACGAGTATGAAGAGAATGTAGGATGTCTCCAAGCAATGTAGGCACTGGATTGTGACTCAGGAATATGTTGATGGCATGAACGTCTATGAACTGATCTGGATTGGGGAACAATACTAAGCCGTATATCAGCAAGGCTAAGATCTCCTCAAAAGCATCATAGCTCATGGCCTTCAAGAACATTTGAGCTTTATCCATTAATACCTTGGCAAGAATACCCTTAACTCCGCTTCTCGTTTCTAGAACAATGTCAGACTTCTTCAGATGTAGAGCTGCAGCAATAACCTCTGGTTTAAGCTCCTTCTCCAAGCCTGTGAAGGGTCTTTGATCAAGAACAGGTATGCCCAGAAGTGTAGAGAACTCCTCCATTGTAGGAATCAACTGATAGTCAGGGAATGTAAAGCAATGGTGCTTAGGGTCAAAGAATTGGAACAGAACACTCATCATGTCTTCATTGAACCCTGAAGTGACTAGATCCAATAGGTGACCGTGTCTCTTGATGAACTGGGAATGATCAGACACTTGAGAAACCAACTCTTTAAGCTTAGCAGGTATGCCCACAAAGTTGATCCTGATGGTGTTTCTACGAGCAGAAGCCATGACCTGCAACAAAGAACAAAGATAAATCCCTTGGTCCTTGAAATGGTTAGGGAAAATGATATGCTTATGATGCATGATGATGTCATGATGTTATGCTCAATCACAAACATGTGGCACACACAAACAAGTCACACCATAGCCCTAGGTTTAAAGGCTTGCATGAGGTTTAAAGGTAAGTACCCTCCCTTGAAGTTAGATGGTTCATCCTGTCCTACAAAAGTAACCAGGTTCTAAGGGATCTCAATATCATTGATCCTTCACAAGGGTGGTTGTTCAGAAGGCAACTTACTTACCAACCAAAACCCTCCAAATTTAAGATCTCAATGAGTGTAGTATCGAGTGTCAACCAACTTCAGTCTGCACCAAAGCCGGTTACCTCACTACTTTCTAAAGGCCAAGATGAGTTAACTAGGGTTCTAAAAGTTAGTTAGTGCATTGACAACATATGGCAGCCTCATATTTTCCTCAACTTGACTTAAGGAACATAAGCACCAACCAAGAAGTCGCACTAACTATGGCCACCAGATCAACCGTATCGATATACGTCGTACAGTTTCCTTGGTCTATTGCCATTTACCTAAGGTACACTAGATCCGGGTTAGGACCTTTCACACATAAGAGCACCCCAACAAGTAATATAAAGCAAACAAGGCAAACAATTTAAAGTGATCTAATTCCTAAGGGTACCCCTCTTAAATTATTATCCCCAGCAGAGTCGCCAGTTCTGTAACACGGTGGGAGAACTGACTTTAGTTATGTTGCGGATAGCAAGAGTCGCCACCGACTTTTATTTTATCCAAAAGGAAAGGGTATAAAAGAACAGGAAAGACCTTAAGAGATATTTTTGGGTCCGGGGGGTAGGTTATGTAAAGGGAAGGTGTTAGCACCCTTTACATCCATGGTTATCCATGGGCTCTTAGTTACTTAGCTCACTTTTGAATTGTTTTTGAAAGTGTAGTGTGTGAATAGAAAAATTTTCATAATAGTTAATAATGATCCATGTACGGATGCGTAAAAACTTGTTTTTTGAAAATTTGTTTGAAATTTGTTAAGTGTTTGAAAAATGGAGTGAGCAAGTACATAAGAGGAACCTACCCTAAAGTTTAAGTCTTTCTTGTTCTTTATCCTTTAATTGGTAAGACTATCCCTACTATTAAGGAGTAGGTAGTCATTACCTTGGATGTAAGGGACATGTGAGGGACATCTGTTTTTATGAAGGCAACTGTGGGGTGTATTAAGCATACTGGAGGGACTATCATCATTATTCGAAGGGACTTGATTCGTAAAGGCAACCATTAGGGACTTGATGATTTTTCTTTTAAGGGACTTGCTTTATACACCCCACTTGACCTTATGATTTAGGCAACTTGAGGGATAACCTTAGAAATGTGAGATGGCGATTAGAAATCGACTTACGTGTGTGAGTGTTCAATATTATTTATCTTTAACTAAAATGAGCTAAATTTATTTTAGATTAAATACATGTTTACACTCCCTAAATTACTAACCATAGCATAAAAATTAAATAAATAAAATATTTACAAAATTTACACCAAGGAGCAATTACAACAATAATAAGCAATTAAAATAAATAGCAAATAAATATAAATATATAAGCAAAATAAATAGCAAAATATAAATAATAAGCAAAAAATAGTAAATTAACAATAAATAAATAATGGGTTAGTAGTAATAAAAATTAGGTAATAGGAGTTAGTTAAAATAATAATAACATCAAAAAGTTAGTAATAATAAAATAAGTGAGGTTAATAAATAATAAAAATTAGTGAAAGAATAATAATATATAAAATTAATAAAGCAAAATAAATAACATGGTTAATAATAATAATTAAATAAAATAGAATTAAATATTATAAACACAAAATTGGATTTTAATATATAACATTTATTTAGAAACATGAATAATTAAATAATTACTATAATATAAAATTTTTAAATATAATATAATTATAAATTTTAATCATTTACAAAATTTAATTATTTCTAAATATATATCAACAATTAAAAAATATTTACACATTATGAAGAAAATAAATTTTAAATATCATGTTCATAAAAAATAATCATATTTACAAAATTTACAAGGATCATATTAAATAAATAAATAAATTTACATAATAACTACATTAAGAATTAGAAAATAAAATTATTTAGAAAAATAGAATTAGGTTTTAATAAGCATTTAGAAAATAAATTAGGGTTTTGTTAGAAAAATATTTTTAGGGTTTAATTTATAATATACATATATTTATGATTTAATCACAAGATAAAGAAAATAATTTAAGAACATTTATATATTTTAGAATTTGAAAAAAAAAATAAACATGCTTCATTATCATTTTTTATTTAGAAAACATATATACATAAAATCATATTTAATTTAATATTATAATACTTAAAACAAATAAAAGAAGAAAAAGTGTGAAAACTTACCTGACTGGGGTTTGAACCCAGGTCAGCCTGTTTCCCAGCAAGAAGAACAACCACCAGGCCACTGTGTACGCAGGCAACAAAAGAGAGGGAGAAATTTGTTTTGTGCTTCATCTAGAAAATCCAGAAAAATAATGAAAAAACAAAAGGCCTGGGGTGGGACTTGAACCCAGGACCTTATGAATGTATATGCGCATGCTTGACCGCCTGGCTGGGAGAGCCCTTCTGGTCATATGGTGATAACACATCATAATATATTACATCTTCTTGTTATCCTGAAAAAATAGAAAAAATATAGTGGTACAAGCCAGGTTCGAACTCACGCCATCAACCAACATACTCACCAGCCTTACCACTGAACCACAAGCACGCGTGTGATAAACAAATCAACAATAATACATAAAATATTTTCAATAATATTTGAATTTCCTGAGCGCGCGAATGGCTTCTTCTTCAACCTTTTACCTGCGAATTTTTCTCCTCTTTCACCTGCGAATTTTGTTACAAGTTCTTCCTTGTTTAAATCCTGCGAAATCCAAACACTCACAAAACAGCATTGATTCATTAAATTGGTTAATGTTTTATGATCCTAGTGATTCATAGAACATTACTATGTGTCCAGAATTCATTTAAACTTATTGAATCATCAAACCCTAAAATTGAGCTCTAAACCCTAATAATGGTCGCGGGTGATATAGATCATGAAGCTTCAATCCAATTGTCCAGAATCGTTCCTTGGAACCTCACAAACACAAAAACTCAAACAAAATTCATTAACAATGTACAAATAAACAGAATCGAAAAATTGAAATGTCATGAATAGTTTGAATCGGGTTATGCCAATGGGAGAGTTTTTGATGCAAATGAGTATTGGTTTAGCTTCAGGGATGATCAAGGAACATGTATATGTCTTTATTTTACCTTGAAACCTCTTGGATTGAAGAATCCGAATGTCACTTTTCAATGGTTTTTTTGGCTTTGTGAACTTACCTCTTGATGCAGCAAAATCGTGTATGAGGGTTTGCATTATGTTTGATACTTATATGTGAATGATTCTAGGTCAAAAACTTCATTGGTTGTGTGCAAGAATTGATTTAAAAAGATTGAGATTGATCATGCTTTGAAATTTCAATATTTGCTCATGAAAGCTTACTATTTTTGGATCAATCACATGATTTCTTTCTCTTTCAACTTCAATCAATATTGATGAGATTCTAGAAGCTCAATCTTCATCCAAAAATATATTTTCATATTTTATATTTATTTAAAATGATTTTTTATGAATTAAATCAAAATAAATAAAAATAAAATAATAAAAATTATGATTTTTAATCAATTGGGTCGTGCATGATGATATGATATGGATTGGATCACAATTTAGCAAGCCCATTTGGAAAGAAGTGGTCTTAAACCTCCATAAACCATCATAAAATTTCCCAACTTTGCAAGGGCACATCTCCCTCAATTTTAAAGGTATGAGGGTGTTCTTGGACATTTTGGAAAGCTTGAAGAGTCCTCTAACCATCCCCACTGGTTTCATGTCCATATCATTTACCATTCTCAAGTTATGCCCTTTTGAAGTTGTTGACTTTTTGTTGACTTTTGAAATGACCTATAATGTCTTAGCTCATATCTTCCAAATGAAGCATTTTTGGGCTTAACTTGCAAGATAAAAGTTGTAGAGAATTCAATTTCCTTCAAAATGAGCTTTGAGTGGAGACTTGGTGATGAAGCATGTGAAAGTTATGGCTGGTCAAAGTTCAGTTGACTTTTACTGAGGAAACCCTAATTTAGAAACTCCTGATTATTGATGATCTGGAATCTCCTTGATGAATCATGATCAACCCTTGATCAAATGATGAATTTTACTTCATATACTTGATGTTGGCAAAAAATCATGAAGTTTGACTTTGGTTTGACCACAGTTGACCTCAGTTTGACTTTTTAACTGCTTTGACTGATTTTGACTTATCTGATCATCTGACTGAGCAAACTTTTGAGAAAAGTCTTGAAACTTGTCATGGGGGTTCTTACACACATATAAGATGTTATGAAGCTCACTTGAAGTCTTGGAAATCCATTTAGCCTGATTAAAGTCAAAACCCTAGTTTTGGATGCACTGCTTAGGAGGTGCATTGTCTGAGGGAATTGTCAACTCTTCTGACCAATTATGAACCTTGTGAACCTTATGAACCATCATAAAATGTCTTGTGAACCTCATGGGAGGTATTGTGAACCTTGTGAACCTTGTGAATTTCATAAAGTGACTTGTAGACTTCATGAACCTCATGAAAGGTTATGTAAACATTGTGAATCTTGTGAACCTTGTGAACCTTCAAGAAGTAACTTGTAGACTTCATGAACCTCATGAAAGGTCTTGTAAGTGTTAGGAAACTTGTGAACCTTGTGAACCTTCAATAAGTGACTTGTAGACTTCATGAACCTCAAGAAAGGTATTGAAAGCATTGTGGAACTTGTGAACCTTGTGAACCTTCATAAAGTAACTTGTAGACTTCATGAACCTCATGAAAGGTTATGTAAACATTGTGAATCTTGTGAACCTTGTGAACCTTCATAAAGTAACTTATAGACTTCATGAACCTCATGAAAGGTTATATAAGCATTGAGAAACTTGTGGACCTTGTGAACCTTCTTAACACACAAAGTCTTGCATTGTGAGGGCAAATTTTGGGGTGCAACACCAGGTAGTATACCTGGCCTCGGTTACAAATTTTTCCTCTAGGAGGTCCTTAACTGCATGTTCAACAGCTTCCATTTTCTCTGGAGATTTCTTCCTCCTGCATTGTGCTACAACTCAGATAGCGGGGTCTATCGTTAGATGATGACATGCAGTTTCTGGATCGAGATCGGGCATCTCGGCCGCACTCCAAGAAAATAGATTTGCATTCTCCCTGAGGCATAATACTTCATCTTTAAGTGTACCGTGGAGGGTACAACTATGAGCTCTGCTAGCATTGGGCATCCCAGAATACACTGGTACAAGGACATGGAATTTATAACAAGGAACTGAACTTTGATTTCCCTCGCGGTTTCTCTTGCCCCAAAGGTCACAATCAGGTCCACGTATCCCCAGGGTTTTGATATTGACCCGTTGAACCCTTGTAGGTTAGATCCCACGTAGGGGGTCAGGTGCGTCTCATTGAGCTGTAGGTTAGCGAACAACTATGAATACATGAAATCTACGGAACTTCCTTGGTCGATGAGGATCTGTCGGACGTCGAAGTTGGGAATATGTGCCCTGATGAGTAGGGAATGCTAGTGTTGGGTGCTCCGTTGAGGAGCTCTTCTTTATAGAAAGAGATAGGAATGGATCATCTCGATGAGGGTCGAGGTTGGAGTTCTGGTTAGAACCTTTGCTGATGACCTGGTCGAACCTGCGCTTTACCTAGCCCACGATAACTTTGTTATATGCTCCTCCTGAAATTACCATCACCAATGGAAAGAACTTCCAAGGATTGTATGCTACAAAATAGGCAGGACCAGTGAATGGCTCGGGGACATAGAAGTCCTCTGTTTGAGTGATACTTAGAGTGACTGGAAGGATAACATCTGCGGCCAGGGGAGCCGTTCATCGACCTTCTTGGATTCCTGCACTTCCTTTCAAGGAGCTTCTTTTCCCTTCATAAACTATTTTAGGTGACCATCTCTAATAAGGATCTCGATGGCGTCCTTTATGTGTATGTAGTTGTCCATGTTGTGTCCGTGAGACTTATAGAACCTGCAGTATTTTGTTTTGTCTGTGTTGGTTTTGGTCGGCAATTTTTTTTGGGAACTGGACGCCATCCTGGCATAACTCTGAGTTGGCACATTCAGAGAGAATCTTTCGTTTGTCACCTCCCCGACGTGATGTCGAGGAGTCTTCATTCTTTGAGGGTTTGGCATCCTCTCGATGCCTAGTGTCGTGAGCAGTGTTAGCTGCTTCTTTTTCCTCGTATTGTATGTACGTCTGGGATTTGAGGAGGAAAGCGTCAAGCGTGGCCGATATTTCTATGCCAACGACCTTGGCAAAGTCGCTATGGGGCGTAGCCCGCGCTCTAAGAGGTGCTTCTTCATGTCGTTAATGGTTGAGACTTGAATGACATCCTTGTTGAACCTTTCATTATTTGCTCACAAGGATTCATCCTTGCCCTGGATTATGACCTCTAGAGAGGCCTCAGTTTTGGGATTTCGACGAGAGGCAGTGAAGTGTCGGGATAATGTTCTTCCGTGTTGCCTCCAAGAAGTGATGGACTCATAGGGGAGGCTCTTGTACCAGGTCATTGCTCCCTTTCTGAGCGTTGTTGGAAACATTCGACTTAATGGCTCCTTGGACGCCTCGTTAGTCGAGGAGTGCTTCGATATTCTCTATATGCTCGTCCGGATCAGTGGTTACATCATAAGACCCTAGAGGAGGAGGCTTCTCCAAACCCTTCGGCAACCTAGTGGACATGATCTCTTGGGAGAGGAGCCGTTGTGGTTCGTCATCATCACTAGAGTTGTATGAGACGGAACGAGAGCGGTTGTCTTTCTGTTGTCGCGGGGATGGTGGTCTTGAACGGTTTATTGGCCTATCGGGGGATGGTCGGGTCTCTGTATAGAGTATGCTCCACTTCTTTCTGGCCTCTAGGGATCGAAGTTATCGAGGAGATGACCGGACTCATTTCTTGAGTGACCTAGACTCTTCTAGGCATTGGCAGTTCTTTCTTCGTTCGGGCGAACAACTGCGGGACCTGCGGGGCCTTCTTGACGGGGAGGTAGACTTGGGATGGAGAACATCCTCCAAGACTTCAATTATTTTGCCTTGACACAAAATCAGAAGGTTGGTCTGATATATTGTCTCGACCAATGCATCAAGGGTCGAATTGATTCCCTCAGGTATGAGAATGAGAGGAAGATCAGCAGGAGTGATCTCTAGTTCAAGGATTGATTCAGGTGACGGGGAGGCAGTAAGTTCGTCTTGTTGGAAACAGCTAGGCTCCCCGAATGGGGGATTGATATCGTCGCTTTCCCGCTGCTTAACGGGGATATTGGTAACAATTTGGGCATCAACTACATCGTCGCGGTTAGCCATAGCGAGAGTTTTCGATTGAGGTGCTTTAGTCTTTATGATCCGGGGATGAAATACGGAGATACAGGTTTCCCACAGACGGCGCCACTAATCTTTCCTGGTGATCAAAACCTTGTATGGGCCACAAACATTGTTGATGATGTTGGGTTGTCAAGAAGAGGAGGGGGTGTACCTGCAAGACACTCTGATGCCAAAGTAAGAAAGCGGAAGAAGAATGAGCAAGTACGAGAAAGTGTATTGTTAGAGTGAATATTAGATACCTGGCCCTCTCGTGTGAGAGGGTTTATATAATTCCCCAATGCTTGGCTATTGGTCCCTATTTTGGGACTGGATCGTGGATCCCCCAATAATAGTTAACTACCAGAAACTAGTTGTTGTGATGGATGAATCTGCTCGGATGCGGTGTTTGTCGAGTTGAGGGTAACCGAGCAGAAGCCGCCATTGGTTGAATCTGGGTGAATTCCCCTAGATGTCAGGAAGAAGTCTGAAAGACGTTGAATAGATCAAGTGGGTCCCTTTGACGTTGGGCTATTGGGTCGTCTTGGATGCAGGGGTGGATTGGGCCATGCCTAGTCATTGGGGTAGTCCGAAACAAATAGCTCATTTCAAATTTAAATACGTATATAAATATATTTTATATCGTATCTAATTTACATATATATTTAAATATATTTTATACCGTATCAAATAATTTTATCTGTGCTTCCGCACAAATATCTTACTAGTTTTCCTTTAAATGCTTATGTACTCTTTTGTTTGATCAAAATTGATTGCATCTTCACTTTTCACAATAAAACATTGTTGTCTTCAAAAAACTTCTCGATATCTCATTTTAAATTTATGGTACTTATTACTGGCCCACGTGTCTTAGAGAGAGAGGCTACTCCCTCTCTCTAAAACTTAACTTGCATTTTCCTCTTCCCCTAGGGTTTGAGAATCTTATCCGGATAGTGTAATCCACATCTAACCATTCATTAGTTTCTTTCCTCTTTTGTCCGAGTATGTGTCCCTTGTCTCCTTACTTGGTCAACTTCTTCCTTTTTTGGCTATTTTTGTTCCTTTTATCGTCGTTGCTTCTTGGTAGGGTACACGGTTTTGAGGGTTTCGTAGTTATCTTCTCTGGTGTGTGTCATTGGGGGTTTGCGGTAGTTCTATGTATCTGGTTTTTATCTCCTCTGAGGTGCGTCTTTTATTTCGATTATAATGGAAAAATGGAGATCGATTGAGTTGTCAAAGGAAGAAGAAGGTGCAATAGCTATTGAGGACGAGATTTGTGAGGACAAATCCTTTCACAGGACCCTTACCGGAAAACTATGGACGAAAATTGGTTTTAACTCACAAGCTTTCAAAAGCACGATGTTAAACGTGTGGAAGCTTAAACATCCGGTAGAAATTCAGGACCAGGGGAAAAATCTGTTTTTGTTCAAGTTTAGTTCAAAGCGGGACTTGGAGTTCATTCTCAAGGCAGGGCCTTTGAGCTTCGATAGATCCTTATTGGTTTTGAAGTGTACTTTTGGGGAGGAACAACCGGCTGATATGGATCTGCATTATATCTCTTTCTGGGTAAGAATCTTTGAGCTCCCTCTCATTCTTAGATATGAGATAATAGTGAGGAAGATAGGCAATATCGTCGGGGTCTTTGAGGAAATGGATGCAAATGAGGCGCATAGGAATGGTAGATTCCTTCGAGTTAAAGTGACCATCAATCTGAAGGAACCATTGAAAAGAGGGACGGTTGTGAAACACAAAGAAAAATCACTCAGGGTGCATTTCAAGTATGAACAGTTGCCAACATTTTGCTTTGTCTGTGGGCGTATGGGGTACCAGATTAAAGACTATGAGGTTATGGAAGGATTGAATAAGGAAGGTTATGAAGACATTGAAGAACAATATCTATCCTTCGGGCAATGGTTGAGAGCATCCCCTCTACCAAAAATGATGGATGAAGGTAAACCAAAGGATTCAAGCTCTAGAAAATGTAGTAAATAGCTATTTGAAGCATCCTCAAGCTAAAGCAGATGCGGTTCAAAAGATGCAGGAAAAGGTGAAGATGTTGAAGTTCAAAACAATGATGCTATCATGAATCAGGAAGAGAAGAATTCGATAGAAGCTTTAAAGGATCATGCCCCTAGTGTTGATGTGGAAAAAGTTGCGGAGTGTTTAGGTGCGGTGGCTCTATCTACCGGCAAGGAGACTTATCAAATCAAAGCCCCAATAGAAGGTATGCCTAAGAAAAAGCGGACTCGAAGGAAGAATAACAAGAATCTGAAAATGAATAAGGTGGGGGCATCCCAAAACTGATGTTGGTTAAGAGAAACTTGATTGACGTCATGATTACGGGGGGCCTGTGGATATGTAATGTTTTGAGGAGAAGAAAAGAAAGCAAGTTATTGAG
This sequence comes from Lathyrus aphaca, assembly GCA_963966055.1. Classification (NCBI taxonomy): domain Eukaryota; kingdom Viridiplantae; phylum Streptophyta; class Magnoliopsida; order Fabales; family Fabaceae; genus Lathyrus; species Lathyrus aphaca. The sequence continues at coordinate 248,030,798 of OZ014520.1, forward strand.
GTCGAGGACAAGTTTGCTACCCAACCAGAGGTGGTGTTGATTAACCAACACCGCTTACCACAATGAAAATCTTGTCTTGGAACTGCCGTGGATTGGGGAGTCCTCATGCAGTTTGAGCCTTGGCTAGGCTCATACGTGCTAAAAATCCCCACCTAGTTTTCCTAATGGAAACTAGGCTGAAGGTTGATGAGGTCACTGATTTGAAGCGAAGATTTAAGTTCAAGTTTGATAATTCTATGGGGTGTAGAGGATCAAGGAAAGATAGGGCAAGGGGCATTTGTTTATGGTGGAATGATGACTTGGATATCCAAATTTCCTCTTTCTCCTTAAAGCACATTGTTGGCTGTTGCAGACAAGAAGAGGAGGATGATTTGTGGTCTTTCGCGGGTGTCTATGGTTTCCCGGATGGACCTAGAAAGAGAGAGACTTGGAATCTTTTTCAAACTCTTAAGGATGAGGGTGAAGGGAAGATGATTATGTTTGGGGATTTTAATGTTATAACAAATGATTCGGATAAGAAGGGTGGTATTAGTAATTGATACACAATATTCATGGAGCAGGTCGGCATTAGATAATTGCGGTCTTAAAGAGGTGGGATATGAGGGCTATCTTTTTACTTAAATCAATGGAAGACATGGTGAGAATAATGTACAATGTAGTTTAGACAGAGCTTTGTATTCCATGGATTTTCAATGAATTTTCCTTCTTTCTAAGGTAGTTCATTTGGAGTAGCATGGATCCGATCATGCACCTCTTCGCATTCTTATTCAAAGGGAGGTTGAAAATGAAAGGAGGAAGTACTTATTTCGGTTCTAAAAGGCTTGGTCCAAAGAGGTTATTTGTAAGGATGTGGCAGGCAACCTGTGGAACACTAATTGCTCTTTATTTTGTCAAAGAGTGAGGTCTATACAAGCCATCCATCATAGCTTTAGTGAATTCAGAACCAATAAAATATCTAAAGAAATACAGAGAATTGAGGGTTTGATGAAAGAACAAAATATGGTCCATTGATCCTTTGGAGCTACAAAAATTCAAGGCTCTTGGTATGCAACGTGATAAACTTCTCAAGACCGAAGAAACAATGTGGAGGCAACGAAGTTGGGTGGTGTGGCTTAAGAACGACGACAAAAATACAAAGTTCTTTCACTCCAAATCTTACAAACAAAGGCGATCAAACACAATCAAGAGGCTCAAAGATGATAATGGTTTGGGGAAATGGGGTCGTCATAATTGCGAGTTTATACTAATTAAGTATTTCAAGGATTTGTTCTCCACCAAACATCATGTTAACATTGATGAGGTATGTTTGCATACTCTAGGCAGACTTTCTGTTGATCATAAAATTTTGTGTACCAGGCCTTTTACCGCAGAGGAGATTCGTTTGGCAATTTTTCAAATGCATACGACAAAGGTACATGGCCCTGATGGGCTCCCAGCACTTTTTACCATAAGTTTTGGTCTATCATAGGAGAGGACGTAGTGGCTTTTGCGTGGGAAATTCTCAATATGAGAAGTGATCCTTCTGATATTAATAACACTTTCATTACCCTGATCCCAAAGAAGAAGAACTTGTCCTCACCAGCTAATTTTAGTCTGATAAGCCTTTGTAATGTTAGTATGAAAGCGGTGACAAAAGCCATTGCCAACCGTCTTAAGATTCTGTTACTAGATGTTGTGAGCGAATAGCAAAGGGATTTTATCAGAGGAAGGCTAATCACGGATAATTCACTTATTTCCATGGAATGCTTTCACCGGATGAAACACCAAAAGTGTGGGAAGAAAGGAACTATGGCCCTAAAACTGGACATGTCAAAAGCCTATGATAAACTTGAATGGGAGTTCGTCATTGAAGTTCTCCGGAAAATGGAGTTTCCTGAGTCTATGATCTAAGTCATCTCTAATTGCATTTAGTCGGTCACATATCAAATCCTTATCAATGGCCAGCCTAGTACTCGTTTTGTCCCTGAACGGGGTCTCCGACAAGGAGACCCCCTTTCACCTTATTTATTTGTTCTTTGTGCAGATATTTTGTCTGGGATACTTAAGTCGGAGGTGGAAGCTAAGAGAATTCATGGTATCAAGGTTGCTAGAAAGTCCTTAACTATGTCTCATCTCTTTTTTGTGGATGATAGTTTATTGTTTGCAAGAGCGAATGAGGATGAGGCGATTAGAATCAAAGGCATGATGGAGTCTTACCAACAAGCTTCAGGTCAACTCGTTAATGAGGGGAAATCAGAGGTTTCTTTCAGTAGTAATGTGAGTCTGGATACCCAAGTGAAAGTTAAGGCCATTCTTGGTTGCAAAGGAGTTCTTAGCCACTCTAGGTATCTAGGTTTGCTAGTGGTGTTTGGTCTATCAAAGAAAGACATTTTCAAGTTGGTTATTGAAAGAATCTGGAAAAAAGTCAAAGATTGGAAAGAATCCTTCTTGTCTCGGGCAGGAAAGGAAGTTTTTATAAAGGTGGTAGCACAAGCGATACCTACTTATATCATAAGTTGTTACCGTATCCCGGAGAGTGTGTGCAAGGATATTGAAGGAATGTTGTCAAAGTTCTGGTGGGGATCAAAGGAAGATGATCAAAAGATTCACTGGCTAAGTTGGGAAAGATTATCTCAGAGGAAAGATTTAGGAGGTCTAGGCTTTCGGGGTATTCACGATGTCAATTCCAGTCTTCTTGGGAGGCAATTCTGGCGCCTTATGAGAAGGGACATTACTCTTTTAGAGAGATTCTTCAAGGATCGATATTTTCCTAGATGCAATATTAAGGATGCGAAAGTGGGATTTAATCCAAGCTATAGTTGGCGTAGCATATTGAGTTCCAAGGAACTGGTGTTAAGTGATGTCCGTTGGAGGGTCGGTGATGGAAGAAGTATCTTCATTACAAGAGATAGGTGGATTCCCTTAGGCACATATGTCAAACTCTCCTCCCGCTCGCCTTCTTGAGCCTGATGCTACTGTGAGTTTCCTTATTGATGATACAAATGCTTGTTGGAACATGAGTGTAATTGAAGAGAATTTTGAGGCCTTTGAGATTCTCCAAATCATAAGTATTCCTTTGTCACATCAGATACCTGAAGATAAACTAATCTGGAACTTTGAAAAGGATGGTGACTTTTTGGTTAAATTCGGTAATCGTTCTCTGGCTGAGCATCGTCGTGCAAAAAATCTAGGCCATTCTACTCCTGGGAACGCAGACGTTTGGAAATAGATCTGAAAGATTGATGTGAATCCTCGAGCAAGGAACTTCCTTTGGCGTCTATCAAATAACATCCTCCCTTTAAAATATAATTTGCAACGTAAATGTATGAATATCTATCGCTCCCGGGATTTTCATCCTAGTACAAATGCGAAAGTGGCGCGGAAAAGGTAGAGTCTCCAGCCAGGCATTTTTATCCCGAAGGAACGGGAAAGGTAATGCTGCACAAACCTAAGGAAGAAGGAAAGGACAAGGTCCTGCGAACCAAAGATCTGGGTTCAGGAGTTGGTTACAAACTGGGAAGGTATTAGCACCCCAATCCGTCCGCCGTACCCGACGGGATCCACGCTTGCTTGTTTGTTTCAAAGGGTGAGAAATAAAGTGTTGCTGAACAAAGAAATGCTACTGGAACTGGAACTGAAATGAGAAAGGAGTTGAAAAAGAAAAAAAAAGAAAGAATGGGGAAAATGTAGGAAAAATAAAGAATATGCTCGAACAGGCCCTACCCCGTTACCTACGTACCTCATCGGGATAATGAGGATCAGAGTCGACGTAGTTCGCCTAACTAAGGCGGGAACTATTTGTTTGTGTTTTTTATGGCTGGAACTGCGTATGTCTATGCTCAGGTGTTGCAGGCTCGTCTGGTACGAGTGCGTTTACCTTCTTGCATGCAAGACAGGTCGTCGCGAGTTCGCGTTAAGAGTGAGTGAGATGAGAAGAGAATTCCCGCAGGAAAGTCGCTTATTGTTTGTTTTTGCTTTTTAAGAGTTTTGTGTGAATTTGGCACAAGGAAGTGAATTCAAACTCTTTTCCATGGAATGTGTACTTGCTACTACATTCCAAGATGGAATAATAGAACAAGCACACCAAGCAAGGAGAATTTATCCAAGACTTGTTTCCTAGGATTAGGGTTTAAGTTCACTAGCTTGTTGAACTTCATTAATTGTTTTTGTTGTTTTTGTGAAGAAGTATCTTTTAGATTTTTCTTTGTGAAACAACCCCTTGATGAGACTTGTACATCATGCTAGACAAGCTTACACCACTCCAAGATGGAATGAATGCAAGTGCCCCATGGAATAAGGTTATACACAAGGGATCCTTTCATATATTTATTAAATTTTTTGGATTTTGTTTGAAGATGAGAAAGAAGACTCAAATCGGAAAAAGGACAAAACTATGGGAGACTAAGACACAACCCTAAGTTATTCATTGAAATGGTGGTCCTAAGGGTGAGTGAGGATTTTCTAATCCTAAAGGACAAAAGGAAAAGAGAGAATAAAAAGGATGCAACTTACTTCCTAAGGAAGATAAGTTGGTCCTAACAATGGGAAATCCTACCAATCACAAGTATGGAAATAAAAGGATGAATTAAATGCATAAAGAAATGCATAAAACTAAAAAGGATAAAGTGTAAGGAAACATACCTTTCCCTCCCCACAAAACAAAGGTTAGTGTGCATTTTTATTTAAAATATTAAAGCAAACATACACTTATTAAATCCTAATGAATCTAGGACTCAATCTAAAATCTATTTTAATTCTAGAGAACTAAAAATATGCTAAGACAAAAAATACAGCACCTACTACAACCCCTAATACGCAAACATCTATGAAAACAATGCATAACACAAAGCCACTTTTTACAGCTAGCATGCAGCATGAAAAGGTAGGTGTAAAAAGTCAAATACAGCATGTAAACAAAACAAACAGCATGTATTTTACAACACCTATATGCAAAGTCAGCTATGAAATGCAAAATACAGATTTGGTATTTTCATTTTTTAATGCACAAACTCAATGAAACATGCACCAACTTCATCATGAACATGCATTTGAACATGGATCAACATACATAAATGAAAGAACATGAACATGTTTTAGGGATTATGCAAGAATGCATCACATAGTTGATTATGCAACAAGTATGCAAAATGTGACACATGAATATGGCATATGGACATGATGATCATTGATTATGAACATGCAATATGATGGATCAACAAGAATGCAAAACTCAATGCAAAATTCAGAATCGAAATGATGTAAATGCTATGATCAAACATGTAATCAAATGCAACCAAATGCACATACATACATGATTATGTGAAATGCAACATATCTTGATACAATGAAATGCAAAATGATTTAATGCAATGCGAAAGATGTAAAAACAGAATGCAATATGATTATTCACATGCCAAATGATGCATAAAAATAGTAACAAAGTGCAAGAACCCAAGCTATATACAAAGGAACACATAAATGCATAATACGCAACATGAACGGAAACGCGTCGAAACGATTCGAAATGGGGGAATGAGATGTCGAAATTAACTTAGAAAATTCCCTAAAATCAATACCTAAACATGTATGAGCATTAAAGGCACTAGAAACCAAGACTAAGCTATCAAATAAGCAAAGATTCCAAAAATTAACAGCGTTAACCGGTTAACCAAATGGTTAACCAGTTAACGGACCTAAAACTGCACTGATTTATGGCCAAAACGCATGCGTTAACCGGTTAACCATTTGGTTAACCGGTTAACACTGAACCAGAATATGAAAAAAGTTAAGAAATAAGTGCTTTTGGCCACAAACTCACTTCTAATGATCCCTTACACACCTATGCTAACACGAATTTCTACTTAATTAGGGCTTATTTACACATGCTAGATCCTATAACTATCTACACCTTAACTTCTAATCCATTAAAGATCACAAATCGCAAGCAATACATAACATAAATGAAATCGATCACAAGCAATACAAAAAGCAATTAAAGAACGCCGAAATGGCAAGATGAAGAGAATAACTTAAAGGAGAAGCGATTTATATCACCAACCTACGAAGCAGAGAAGTGCTTCGGTGGATGTTGCAAGAATCAGAGCTTGATCGAAGAGAAAACCAAGAAAACCGCGAATCCGCAAAATAAATGCGTTCTTGATGCTTGAACCTTCGTGCACTTCCGATAAGCTGAAATCTTCACCAAAATCAATAGCTTCTTCTTCCACAATCCACAAATCAATGGAGGTTGGAGGCTAAGCTTCAAGTTCTTCAAGTTTCAATGTGAAACTTGAAGAGCTTCTTCAAAAAGCTTTGGTGAAAAGGGAAAATGGAGGAAAGGTGAGAGAGAAAAAGTGATTGAGAGGGAGTTAAAAATTTGGAAACTTGGGAACCTTTTGCAATGAAGTGATTATTGATTATATATGAGCTAGGCTTGGAGCTAGGTTTGGGAATGGAGTTATGTCTAGGAATCGAGTTAGGTTAGTAGTTAGTTAGGGCTAGGGTTGGAGAAGGAATATTCCTTGGAATATTCCTTGGAACACTCTAGAAGATGGTAGAACATGGTAGAAACATACAAGGGAAATGGAGTGGAATTGAAGTGGAAAAACAAGAGGGAAAGAATGAAATGAAGTGTGGAAAGAAAGTGGAAGGAAAATTGGAGGGAAATGTGAAATCAACCACTTTTCAAATGATTTTATCTTTGATTTTTTATGATTCCTCCATCATTTCTTGACCAAATTTGAACCATAGGATCCTTGTAACCCTATTTTCATGATTTTGATCTCAAAAGTCAGGAGTCGACCCTTTTTTACCTAGCTCGGTCGCCTTTTCTCCTATTCTTCGCTTTTCAGTCATCTGGCCAATTGAACCTCTTCCGAAATGATTTTTTGGATGAAATTTGAACCCTAGGCACTTGGCATCATATACAAGATAAAGGAATCCACTTTGAATCAAAACTTCATGCAGAAGCCCAGTAGAAGTAAAACCCTAATTTGGCCATTTTCATCAAGAAATGTTGCACTACTTGCGTCCTTTGATCAAATCAAATCTTTCCATGGCTCGTGGCTTCAAGTGAAGACTTGTAGGATGTTGTGAACCCTTTGCACAAGGTTGAGAAGCTTTGCGGCCCTTTGATTGCCTTTGTAATGCCTTCAGTTGCTCCAATCATTGATCACATACCCATGCCTCAGATATGCTATACATGATGCAATGTTTTTTTGTTATTTTATATGCATTTATATATGAAAAATGCTATGCAAAATGTTGGGGAAATGAGAGGGAAAATTTTGAGGTATTACAGCTGCCCCTATTTAATCATCTGCAGGCCTGAACGAATAATTGCGAGAGCTTTTAGACGTTCAAGGTATGGAGTGATTGAATACTCGAATAAAACCTGGAAATTTGAACTCGGTGGATAGTAAAAATGACATATGCTCTTTATTTATATTTTTTGTTTTGACTTCTGAATAGGTAGCGGAAACAAAACCAGGTGGAACAGAATCAATGCCGAAAACTTGCACTGTGAATGATGAGCGAAACAAGCCACAACGAGGGTGCCTACTGGCGAAACAGGACTTAACGAGACCGTTAACGAAACAAAACTCGACAATGTGACTAATGGGCAGGACCAAGCCATAAAGAAAACACGCGACTGCTGGGCAGGACCAAGCCACGGAAGGTGCCTGTTGGTGAAACAAGGCTTAACGAAACCATTAGCGGAATGGAACTCAATCAATATGACTGTTGGGCAGGACCAAGCCATAAAGAAAATCACGCGACTGCTGGGAAGGACCAAGCCACAGAAGGTGCCTGTTGGCGAAACATGGCTTAACGAGACCATTAGCGGAATGGAACTCAACAATATGACTGCTGGGCAGGACCAAGTCATAAAGAAAAATACGCGATTGCTGGGCAGGACCAAGCCACGGAAGGTGCCTGTTGGCGAAACAGGGCTTAACAAGACCATTAGCGGAATGGAACTCAACAATATGAATGTTGGGAAGGACCAAGCCATAAAGAAAAATACGCGATTGCTGGGTAGGACCAAGCCACGGAAGGTGCATATTGGCGAAACAGGGCTTAACGAGACCATTAGCGGAATGGAACTCGACAATGTGACTGCTGGGCAGGACCAAGCCACAAAGAAAAAAAACAACATTGACTTGGAAAGACCAAAATGTCTGGAAAATGGTATAAGTATCTTCTGCGGGGAATACTTCAGGTTGAAAAGATGCTCCGGGTCATATGTAATGTACCTCAAAACTGGCCCACGTTGGCATGCGTATGCTTGGGTTTATGGCGTAATGCTCCATGAGGATGGAAATTCTACGCTTTGGAGGATGCAAATGCAATGATGATTATGCGTATGCAAATGCAAAGATATCTCCTGATAAGGAGACTGCAAGTATCCCAGATGGCTTGGCTGGGGAGGAACTGATGATCACTGTACTGATCTGATACATCCTGATGAGGAGGAGACAACTTTGCGGGGAAAGCTGTCAATGATACACCGGCTCTGAACTGCCGCCATTGCCAAAAATAAATTGGACTTTGAAATTGGAGTGCCAAAACCCTGCTGGAGATGGACCCTTCTTGAACTTTGGTGGGGAAGTGGAGACCTCCTGACTTGGCCGAAAACCAGAGGTATGACATTGCTGAGGAAGCAACTTGCTAGGGAGGAAAGACACTCCTTGTACTATTGGGAATTTCCCCTATTGAGAGAAAACTTCTGCTTGGGGAAGGCAAACATCTTTAGCCATTAATATTGGAGAAGAAATTCAACTTCACTCCCACTGGGGATGACTGGAGACACCCTGGAAAACACTTGTTCTTGTTCAAGCGTAAAGAAATGCTCCTCCTGGGAATCTGCTTTTAGCTCTGTTAGCAACGCCTGTACCTGTACCTGCATAAACACAATCGATAGTGCCTGCAACATGGAGAGTTAGTTTGGGACCTGTATGCCCCAGGCTCATAGCATGAATCATTATTTGGACATCTTGACACCCTTTCAGAGTTGTATTAAATGTTTATGTCCTCCTGCATGAGTTAGAAAGCATTCAAATGCTTACAACATAATATAAATCACAACTTGCTGGACGTTTTCGCGATCAATCGATGTTAGATGAAAAACAAAAATGAGAAGCAGATAGTAACAAGTTGACTGAAATTGAATTTTTATTGATTCGGAAAGATGGCCATGAATAGGCAATACAAAGGAAGCAACTCCCTGGAAAGAGGAAACATCCAAAAAGGAAAACAAACTATCCTATTGGCAATGTAATAAGTGGATCTCATCAAGTCTCAACCCGGTTATGACTCGTATATCTTCGAGATGATCCGCTCGCTCTGCCCCTTGAGAAAGGTAATTGAACTGGTCTTCAACCCTTAGAATAACCTCAGTTGCAGATAGGCTACAGATTTCGCGGATCGCAGTTGTTCGTGTTAGTCCCTCTTTTGCATGGATCGCCCTTTCAGGTTTTCAATCCACCAGGATACCCTTTTTTGCCTGAGCTGTCCGATGTGGCTTTTCAACTCAGCGGGTGTACATTTTTTTTCAATATTTCCCTAATTTTTGCCCGAGCCTTTTATTCTGTTTTTGGCTTGCCGGGATGCCCATTTTTTCGTGGATCTTTATTTTGTTTTTGTAGATGTTTAGAATTGACAGAATTTTTGACCAACAAGAAGTGTTGAACTTAGTTCAGGATGTCACATCAGATGTTGTGACATTATCAAACAGAGTATAAGTAAATGAACTTAATACAGGATGTCACACCATATGTTGTGACATTATATCAGTTAATGAAGTAAGTTCAGTTTACAGGATGTCACACCAGATGTTGTGACATTGTATCAGTCAATGAAGTAAGTTCAGTTTTCAGGATGTCACACCAGATGTTGTGACATCTCAAACCTGCTACCAGAATTAATTAATGCTTAACAGAACTGAGTAAATTCAGGGAAGTTATCTGGAATTAATTATGAATGGATAAAACAGAAGAAGGCGCATCTGTAGGGAGATTGGTTATATGATTTCAGTATAAACAGAAAAACTGACTCACCTAGAATCAAGGAAGTAACAAACCCTAATTCAAGGTGATGGCAGCATGCGTATCAGGATTGGATAACCTACAGAAAGCCCAAAATCCAAGCATCTATTTAAGCAACAGAAACTCTCAGAATAGAGTATGAAATTAAGAAGACTAAATAGGGTGTTTGTGTTTTAATAGCAGGTTGTTTATGTGTATCACTTTATGAGCTTTTAAGCAAAAGTGTATTGTGTCTTGATTGAAATTGTGAAGTAAGATCAAGCTGTTTTGTTTGAAGTATGACTTCAATTTTATTAAACTTGTAAACATATCACTGTGTGATTGAGGGGGAGTGAGTTGGTACTAATATCTAAGTTATGTCTTAGGTAGAAATTTCCTTGGGTAGATATTAAGTGAAAGATTAAACTGAGTGGCTTAAGTCTAGAATTAATATTACTTATATTGGATTTCCTTCCTGGCTTGGTAGCCCCCAGATGTAAGTGTGGTTATACACTGAACTGGGTTAACAATTTCCTGTGTTGTTTACTTTACCTGCACTTTAAGTTTTTGTCTAAGTCTTCAAGTGTTTAAACATCTCATTCGACATCACGTACCTGATCCCAGAATTTCAATTGGCATCAGAGCAGGCACCCTGCCTGTTTAACTGGGTGAGATCTAGGGACTGCAAATTCTGGAAACATGGATAGAGATGTAAGATCAGTAAATAGACCACCTATATTGGATGGATCTAATTATGACTACTGGAAGCCAAGAATGGTAGCATTCTTAAGATCACTTGACAATAGGGCCTGGAAAGCAGTCAACAAAGGATGGGAGTACCCTGTCCAAGACAACAAAGATGGAGCAAAAGTGTTGAAACCTGAAGAAGAATGGAGCAAGGAGGAAGAAGATTCAGCACTTGGCAATTCCAAGGCCTTAAATGCTTTATTCAATGGCATTGATAGGAACATATTCAGACTTGTGCATCACTGTGAGCTGGCCAAAGATGTTTGGGACACTCTCAAGACCACTCATGAAGGAACTTCAAAGGTGAAGATGTCAAGACTTCAACTTCTCACCACCAAGTTTGAAAACTTGAGAATGAAGGAAGATGAGACAATCCATGAGTTCTACATGAACACCTTGGAAATAGCTAATACTTCTGGAGCATTGGGAGAAAAGATGAGTGATGAAAAGCTGGTAAGAAAGATTCTCAGATCTTTACCAAAAAGATTTGAAATGAAGGTTACAGCAATAGAAGAAGCTCAAGACATATGCACAATGAAGGTTGAAGAGCTCATTGGTTCCCTTCAAACATTTGAGATGGGAATGAATGATACAATTGTAAAGAAGAACAAAAGCATAACTTTGGTTTCAAATACTGATAAAGAAGAAGACAATCATGAAGCAGACCCTGAAGAAAATTTATCAGAAACAATTGCTATGCTTGGAAGACAATTCAACAAGCTTCTCAAAAGAGTGGATAGCAGGTTCATACTAAATGGAAGAAACTCAAACTCTTCTGAGAATAAAAGACCTTATGATGCTAATAGAAGGTCACATTATGATGAAAAGATCAACCAAGAAAAAGGGATTAAATGTCATGAATGTGAAGGATATGGACACATTAGAAATGAATGCCCTACTTATCTAAAGAATCAGAAGAAAGGTCTCTCTGTGACCTGGTCTGATGAAGACTCAGGATGTGATTCAGAAGAAGAATCAGCAAAGCACATCACTGCTCTAGCTGGAGTATGTAATTCTGAAAGTGGATCCAGTGATGAGGAGCTGACTTTTGAAGAGCTTGAAGAATCATACAGAGAGCTGGTTAAAAGGAGCACTGAAGTATGCATGGAGAATATAAAGCAGAAGAAGCAGATTGAGGCATTAAAGGTTGAAAAGACAAGTAATCTAGAAACCATTGACACTTTGAAAAGTGAAGTAAGTCTTCTCAACTCCAAGTTGGAACATATGTCCAAATCTGTTAGAATGCTGAACAGTAGCACAAACACACTGGATGTCATTCTCAATAACAATAAGCATTCAGGGGATAGAATTGGACTGGGATTTAACAAAGTTCAAAAGGTTGAGGCTAGCACCAGTAAAACTACTTCAAATTCCATAAAGTCAAACAAGATGTCCCAACAGATGCTCCAACATCATGAAAAGAACATAAAGTCAAACATAATGTCCCAACAGATGTCTCAACATCATGAAAAGAACATGATGAAAAAGAAGTATCAAAGGTGGAGATGTCATCATTGTGGAAGGTTTGGTCATATCAAACCTCATTGCTACAAGTTGCATGGATATCTAAATCAGATGTATCAGCAACCCCCTAAGCAGAAGATAGAGGCTACAAAGAAAGTGCTGCATGGACATCAAAATCAAAGATATCAGCAACCCCCTAAGCAGAAGACAAAGATCATCAAGAAAGTATGGGTACCTAAAGCTAGTCTTCATGCTGATCAAAGCTACATGTCCAAGAACAAGCTCAACAAACAACCTTGGAGCTCTAAAAATGGACACTACACAGGGCAGAGGCATCAAAGGAAACCTCAATACAAATGGTCAAAGAAGGGTGTTGCATATATAGCTCATACATCTCTAAGAGTATCAGCTAAAGAAGACTGGTACTTTGACAGTGGATGCTCAAGGCACATGACTGGATTGAAGAATCTGCTAGTAGACTTAAAGTCATATTCATCCAAATATGTAACCTTTGGAGATGGAGCTAAAGGAGAAATCAAGGGAGTTGGGAGCTTGGACTGTCCAGATGTACCAAGACTAGATGATATGCTGCTGGTAAAAGGATTGACTGCTAACTTGATCAGCATAAGTCAATTATGTGATCAAGGTTACAGTGTAAACTTTACCAAAACTGAATGCATAGTGTCTAATAAAGAACAGAAGGTTGTCATGAGAGGAGCCATATCTAAAGACAACTGCTATATGTGGGAACCTCAAGATCTCAGTCTCACTTCAACTTGCTCTTTATCCAAAGAAGAAGAAGTGAAACTATGGCACCAAAGACTGGGTCATCTTCATTTCAGAGGTATAAAGAAAATCATATCTATGGAAGCTGTGAGAGGTATTCCTAAACTGAAGATTGATGATGGAAAAATATGTGGTGAATGTCAAATAGGCAAGCAAACCAAGATGTCCCATTCAAAGCTCCAACATCTGAAAACTTCCAAAGTTTTGGAATTATTGCATATGGATCTTATGGGACCTATGCAGGTTGAGAGCCTTGGTGGTAAGAGGTATGCCTATGTGGTGGTTGATGACTTTTCAAGGTATACATGGATAAATTTTATCAAAGAAAAGTCTGATGTATTTGATGTATTCAAAGATTTATGCCAAAGAATACAAAGAGAAAAAGCAAGCTGTGTGGTTAGAATAAGAAGTGACCATGGAAAGGAGTTTGAGAATAAAAAATTCTCAGATTTCTGTTCTTCAGAAGGAATCAATCATGAATACTCTTCACCTATCACCCCTCAACAGAATGGGATTGTTGAGAGGAAGAACATAACTATCCAAGAATCAGCAAGAGCTATGATCCATGCTAAAAAGTTACCATTGTACTTCTGGGCTGAAGCTATGAACACAGCTTGTTACATTCATAATAGAGTCACTCTAAGGAAAGGAACCTTGTCCACAATCTATGAAGTCTGGAAGGGCAGAAAACCCACAGTTAAGTACTTCCATGTGTTTGGAAGTAATTGTTATATTCTGGCTGATAGGGAGCAAAGAAGAAAAATGGATCCTAAAAGTGATGAAGGGATTTTCCTTGGATACTCTATAAATAGCAGAGCCTATAGAGTATTTAACTCTAGAACCAAGGTTATCATGGAGTCAATAAATGTGATAATTCATGATGCCCCTGCAGATGTCACAGAAGATGTTGGAACATCTGCTGACAGTCAGACTGAAGCTGAAATAAAGAGTGATCATCCTGACTTCACTCAAACTGAAGCAAGGATAGAACAATCCAGCAAACCTCCCTCCATCAGAATTCAAAAGGATCATCCCAAAGATCTAATAATTGGTGATCCCAACAGAGGTGTAAGCACTAGATCAAGAGAGGTGATTTCAGGTTCATGTTTTGTTTCAAAAATAAAACCTAAAAACATCAAGGAAGCTCTTAATGATGAATACTGAATTTGTGCTATGCAAGAAGAATTAGGTCAGTTCACAAGGAATGAAGTGTGGGATCTTGTTCCTAGACCTGATGACATAAATGTGAGTGGCACAAAATGGGTGTATAAGAACAAGTCAAATGAGCAGGGAGTTGTTACAAAGAACAAGGCTAGACTTGTAGCTCAAGGATACACACAAATTGAAGGAGTAGACTTTGATGAAACCTTTGCACCAGTAGAAAGGCTTGAATCAATCAGACTACTTTTAGGAATTGCTTGTATCCTGAAGTTCAAGCTGTTTCAAATGGATGTGAAGAGTGCCTTTCTAAATGGATATCTTAATGAGGAGGTATATGTGGAGCAGCCTAAGGGATTTGTTGATCCAAGCTGTCCAAACCATGTGTACAAACTAAGGAAGGCTCTTTATGGACTAAAGCAAGCCCCAAGAGCATGGTATGAAAGGCTGACTACTTTTCTCACAAAACAAGGATACAGAAAAGGTGGAATAGACAAAACCTTGTTTGTGAAGGATGAAGAAGGAAATGTCATGATTGCTCAAATATATGTTGATGACATTGTCTTTGGTGGGATGTCAGACAGGATGGTTAAACATTTTGTCACTCAAATGGAATCTGAATTTGAGATGAGTCTAGTAGGAGAACTAACCTACTTTCTTGGACTGCAAATAAAGCAAATGGAAGACTCAATGTTCATTTCCCAAAGCAAGTATGCTAAGAACATTGTCAAGAAATTTGGGTTGGACAATGCTACTCATAAAAGAACTCCTACCCCCACTCATTTAAAGCTGACAAAGGATGACAAGGGTGAGAATGTAGACCAAAGCCTATACAGAAGTATGATTGGAAGCTTATTATATCTGACTGCTAGCAGACCAGACATAGCCTTTGTAGTAGGTGTATGTGCAAGATATCAAGCTGAGCCAAAAGTAAGTCATCTAAACCAGGTTAAGAGAATTCTGAAATATGTCAATGGTACTTGTGACTATGGCATAATGTATTCCCATGGATGTAAACCAATTCTCACTGGCTTCTGTGATGCTGATTGGGCTGGAAGTGCTGATGATAGAAAGAGCACATCAGGAGGATGCTTCTTTCTAGGAAACAATTTGATTTCTTGGTTCAGTAAGAAACAAAATTGTGTATCCTTATCTACTGCTGAAGCTGAATATATTGCAGCTGGAAGCAGTTGTTCACAGTTGGTTTGGATGAAGCAAATGCTCACAGAGTACAATGTCCCACAAGATGTCATGACATTATACTGTGACAACTTAAGTGCTATTAACATATCAAAGAATCCTATTCAACATAGCAGGACCATTTCATCAGAGATCTTGTGGAAGAGAAAGTGATCTCATTGGAACATGTAGCTACAAATCTGCAATTGGCTGATATATTTACTAAAGCTTTGGATGCTACCCAATTTGAAAACCTAAGGGGCAAATTGGGAATCTGCTTATGTGAAATATATCAGTTATGGAGAAGTGCCAACATGTCCTATGACATCGTGTGGCATGATCACCAGATGGCAACACCAGTCTGGTCAAGAACTCTGTGTATTCCACTCCTTAAAATTCTCCAAGTAACGGCTCTTATAAAAGTTCCAGCTTGCTCTCAGCTATTCATCTTCTCATCATCCTCTCAAAAAGAATTACATACTCTAACTGATTTTCAGAGCTCATCAAAATCATTCAAACCTAAACTCTTCATCCACCACTTTCGAAAATGTCTCAACATCAAAACCCTAACCTCTCTGATGAAATCCTCAACCAAGAGGATGTGGTGCATGTAACCCCCATTTCTGTGGTACCTATGGATTCAACTCCCATGGACGAAATCAGAGGAAGTGTTCCTCTTGCTCAAAAGCCTAGAACTCCAACAGTGAGAAGAGCAAAAGAACCTGTATTCAGCAAAGCCAAAGGGATGCCTTCATCCTCAAACACTACTCCCAAAGCCTCTGAATATGTGGATGCTTCCATTAAGGATCTTGTGAACAAGATTCTGTCTGAGCAAAGAGTTGTGAGTGGCATATCTATTCCTCTGAACACCATGCTAGCTCCACAAGAAGAATAGAATGATCAAGCTGAAGAGGACACTCCTGCTAAACAGGATGTCCCAATAGATGTTGAAACATCTGAGGACCAGCACAAGGCCTCCACTGATGATGATGATGAAACATCTGAGGACCAGCACAAGGCCTCCACTGATGATCAAGCCTCTGTTGATCCACCTGCTGAAGAGGAGACTACTCAACCTCCTCCAGTTGTTGACATAGAGCATGATTCTGACATAGAAATCATTGCCTCTGTGAACCCTAGCATAGCCAAAAGGCTCAGAACTAGGAAGGAAAAGAAGAATGCAGGACATGCAACTCCTGAGAAGAAGCAGCCTACACCAAAGAAGGACAAAGCTAAAGTTGCTTTTGGTCCTACCAAACAATGGAGCAAGGTGGATACACAAAAGAGGAAAGCTGTCACTCCTCCAGATTCAGATGTTGAAGAGGATGTCCCAACATCCCAACCAAAGAAGAAACCAGCACCTTCAAGGTCCACCTCTGCTGTTCCAGAAGCTCCTCTGGATAATATTTCTTTTCATCATGTATCAAGTGTGAGCAGATGGAAATTTGTCTATCAAAGAAGGGTAGCACTTGAAAGAGAGCTGGGCAGCAATGCACTTGAGTGCACTGAGGTATTTGAACTCATTTCTTCTGCTGGTTTATTCAAAACAGTGTCAAACTTCTCACCTTGCTATGAGCTGTTAGTCAAGGAATTTATTGTTAACCTTCAAGAGGACTGTGCTGATGGTAAGTCAGATGAATTTAGAAAGGTGTATGTTAGAGGGAGATGTGTGGAATTCTCTCCTAGGGTTATCAATCACTATTTAGGGAGAGAATCTGATGGACCTAATGAGCTGGGGAAGACTGACAACCAGGTGTGCAAGGTCATCACTGCTAATCAAGTCAAAGCTTGGCCAGTCAAGGGCAAACTTTCTGTTAGCTTGCTAACAAGGAAGTATGCAATGCTGCATAGGATTGGCACTGCAAACTGGGTCCCTACCAACCATACTTCTTCAATAGCAACTGGATTGGGCAGATTTATATATGTTGTAGGTACCCAAACAAAGCTGGACTTTGGGTCTTACATTTTTGATCAAACATTGAAGCATGCTGGGACATCTGTAACAAAGCTGCCTATTGCCTTCCCTTCTTTGCTGTGTGGAATAATCATTGGCCAGTATCCAGGTATCCTCACTGAGAAGGATTCAATCTGCAAAAGAGAGAGTCCTCTGGCCTTCCACTACAAGCTGTTCTTAAGTCATCATGCAGCTGATGTTGAAGCTCCCTCTGGGACATCTGCTGGACCTTCAAAGGCAAAGTCTCCAATATCCAAAGCTGCTTTGATTGCTGAGCTGAAGAACACCTGCAAAGAGCTGGATGCTAGAAAGCAAAAGCTTGAGGAGATTATTCAAAGGCTGGAAATGGAAGAGAGTACTCAGAAGGCTGCTGACTCTGATGATGAAACTGAAGAAGAGGATGACACTGAATATGAAGATTCTGAGTGAATAATGTGTGTGAGGAATGTGTATTGTCTGCTTCAGCATTGTATTTTGAGTTTGTATTTTTGTAATTCTCTCTGACTATGTAAAACTTGGCCCCAATTTATGTCTAACAAGGGGGAGAAGAGAACTGAACAACAACAACAATGTATGCTGCAGCTTACTGATTAATGAAAAATGACTTCTGTTTGCTTTTGAACTAAAGCTGTGTTTTTAATGAAAAATTTCTGTTGAAACAAGTCAGAACACATATAGGTTTGAGGGGGAGTAAACTCACACATGACTCAACAGAAAAGAACTGATGTACTCTGATAAAAGAAACTCTGCCGCACTCTGATAAACCAGAAGATTATGTTAGCCAAAAATTAGCCAAAGGGGGAGTTTGTAGATGTTTAGAATTGGCAGAATGTTTGACCAACAAGAAGTGTTGAACTTAGTTCAGGATGTCACATCAGATATTGTGACATTATCAAACAGAGTATAAGTAAATGAACTTAATACAGGATGTCACACCAGATGTTGTGACATTATATTAGTTAATGAAGTAAGTTCAGTTTACAGGATGTCACACCAGATGTTGTGACATTGTATCAGTCAATGAAGTAAGTTCAGTTTTCAGGATGTCACACCAGATGTTGTGACATCTCAAACCTGCTACCAGAATTAATTAATGCTTAACAGAACTGAGTAAATTCAGGGAAGTTATCTGGAATTAATTATGAATGGATAAAACAGAAGAAGGCGCGTCTGTAGGGAGATTAGTTATATGATTTCAGTATAAACAGAAAAACTGACTCACCTAGAATCAAGGAAGTAACAAACCCTAATTCAAGGTGATGGCAGCATGCGTATCAGGATTGGATAACCTACAGAAAGCCCAAAATCCAAGCATCTATTTAAGCAACAGAAACTCTCAGAATAGAGTATGAAATTAAGAAGACTAAATAGGGTGTTTGTGTTTTAATAGCAGGTTGTTTATGTGTATCACTTTATGAGCTTTTAAGCAAAAGTGTATTGTGTCTTGATTGAAACTGTGAAGTAAGATCAAGCTGTTTTGTTTGAAGTATGACTTCAATTTTATTAAACTTGTAAACATATCACTGTGTGATTGAGGGGGAGTGAGTTGGTACTCATATCTAAGTTGTGTCTTAGGTAGAAATTGCCTTGGGTAGATATTAAGTGAAAGATTAAACTGAGTGGTTTAAGTCTAGAATTAATATTACTTATATTGGATTTCCTTCCTGGCTTGGTAGCCCCCAGATGTAAGTGTGGTTATACACTGAACTGGGTTAACAATTTCCTGTGTTGTTTACTTTACCTGCACTTTAAGTTTTTGTCTAAGTCTTCAAGTGTTTAAACATCTCATTCGACATCACGTACCTGATCCCAGAATTTCAGTTTTTATCCAGCGGGTCCTTTTTACACGAAGTATTTTCTTACTGCGTCTGCGTTGACAGGGGATTGAAAGTCTTCTCCGTCCATGGTGGTCAGCATCAAGGCTCCACCTGAGAAAACCTTTTTAACCACGAACGGTCCTTCATAATTAGGTGTCCATTTTCCCCTGTGATCGTTAAGAGGGGGAAGAATCCTTTTCAGCACCAGGTCACCTGGTATGTACCTTTGCGGTCGTACCTTCTTATCGAAAGCATGCTTCATCCGCCGCTGATACAACTGTCCATGGCATACAGCTGCTAGACGTTTTTCTTCAATGAGGATCAATTGATTATATCTAGATTGGAGCCACTCAGCTTTATCTAGCTTAATGTCCATCATTAACCTCAACGAGGGGATTTCCACTTCAATTGGTAGGACTGCCTCCATACCATACACCAGTGAGAACGGGGTTGCCCCTGTTGAGGTGTGCACCGATGTTCTGTACCCATGCAATGCAAATGGTATCATCTCATGCCAGTCTTTGTATGTTACAACCATCTTCTGCACGATCTTCTTGATGTTCTTGTTGGCCGCATCGACATTGCCATTCATCTTCGGGCGATATGGAGAAGAGTTGTGATGCTCTATTTTGAAATCCCGACACAAGTCAGCCATCGTCTTGTTGTTGAGATTGGAACCATTATCAGTAATGATTCTTTCAGGAATTCTGTACCGGTAAATGATGTCTCTTTTAATAAACCGGGCTACCACTTATTTAGTAACATTGGCATAAGATGCCGCTTCGACCCACTTCGTGAAATAGTCTATAGCAACCATAATGAAGCGGTGACCGTTGGAAGCTATCGGCTCGATCTTGCCAATCATATCAATGCCCCACATGGCGAACGACCATGGTGAAGACATGACACTCAATGGATTCGGAGGCACATGGACCTTATCGGCATAAATCTAACATTTGTGACATTTACGAGAGTATTTACAGCAATCGGATTCCATGGTGATCCAATAATATCCCGATCTCAACAATTTCTTGGCCATAGCATGTCCTCCAGCATGGGTACCAAAGGAGCCTTCATGAACCTCTTGCATTAACAGGTCCGCTTCGTGTCTATCCACGCATCTGAGCAGAACCATGTCGAAGTTTCGCTTGTATAACACATCATCTTGATTCAAGAAGAAACCTCTTGCCAGTCTTCTGATGGTCTTCTTGTCTTTATTGGATGCCCCAACCGGGTATTCTTGAGCCTTCAAGAAATGCTTGATATCATGATACCAATTTTTGTTATCTTCACCATTGTCAACTGCAAAGACATAAGCAGGTCTTTCAAGGCGGGAGACCATGATTCGAGGCACGAAATTCTCTTGACAAACTTTAATCATAGACGACAAAGTTGCTAGAGCATCGGCGAACTGGTTTTCATCTCGAGGAATATAATTCAACTTGACTTTGGTGAAGAACGTTAGCAGCCTCCTGGTATAATCCCTGTAAGGAACCAAGTGAGGTTGATGAACTAACCATTTGCCGTTGACTTGGTTCACCACCAAAGCAAAATCTCCGAAGATCACGAGGTTCTTGACTCGCAAGTTGATTACCTCTTCAACCCCCATGATTCAAGCCTCATACTCTGCCTCATTGTTAGTGCATTCGAAAGTCAACCGAGCAGCTAAAGGTGTATGGACCCCTTCTGGCGAGATGATAACAGCACCTACCCCATTTCCGTTAATGTTCACAGCTCCGTCAAACATCAACTTCCATTTGGATTCAGGGTCTGGCCCCTCCTCCGGGAGTGGTTCTTCATAGTCTTTCAACTTGAGGAACATGATGTCCTCATCCGGAAACTCGAACTTCATGGGTTGATAATCATCGATTGGCTGCTGAGCCAAGTATTCCGATAATACACTTCCTTTGATTTCCTTTTGCGAAGTGTAATGGATATCATACTCTGTTAATATCATCTGCCATCGGGCTACCCTTCCTGTCATAGCCGGTTTCTCGAAAATGTATTTCACAGGATCCATCTTGGAAATTAAGAGAGTGGTGTGAGTCAGCATGTACTATCTTAGTCGGCGAGCAGCCCATGCCAAAGCGCATCAAGTTTTCTCGAGTAGTGAGTAGCGCGTCTCACAATCGGTAAACTTTTTGCTAAGGTAATAAATAACGTGCTCTTTTTGACCAGACTCGTCCTGCTAACCCAACATACATCCCATAGATCCTTCAAGCACAGTAAGATACATGATCAAAGGGCTCCCTGGTTCCGGAGGCATGAGAATTAGAGGTTCTGGCAGGTATTCTTTGATTCGGTCAAAAGCTTGCTGGCAGTCTTCATTCCATTTAATTGCCTGATTCTTCCTCAGAAGCTTAAAGATGGGCTCACACGTGGCCGTTAGGTGAGAGATAAACCGTGCAGTTTAGTCTCCCTAAGAAACCATGCACTTGCTTTTCAGTCTTTGGCTTGGGCATCTCTTGGATGGCTTTTACTTTGGCTAGATCAACCTCAATTCCCCGCTCACTAACAATGAAGCCAAGTAGCTTTCCGGAATGGACCCCGAAGGTGCACTTGTTCGGATTCAACCTCAATCCGAACTTCCGGAGTCTATCAAACAACTTTGCTAGATTAACCAAGTCCTCTTCTTCTGTTTGGGACTTTTCTATCATATCATCAACATAAACCTCAATTTCATGATGAATCATGTCGTGAAATAGAGTTACCATCGCCCATTGGTAAGTGGCCCCATCATTCTTCAGACCAAACGGCATGACCTTGTAACAGAAGGTGCCCC
Source organism: Lathyrus aphaca (assembly GCA_963966055.1). Lineage (NCBI taxonomy): Eukaryota > Viridiplantae > Streptophyta > Magnoliopsida > Fabales > Fabaceae > Lathyrus > Lathyrus aphaca. The sequence continues at coordinate 248,052,689 of OZ014520.1, forward strand.
AAGGCGTGATAAAGGTAGTCTTTTCCATATCATCGGGAGACATCTCAATTTGGTTATAACCTGAAAACCCGTCCATGAAAGAGAACACAGAAAACTGAGCAGTATTATCAATAAGCACATCTATGTGAGGCAGAGGGAAATCATCCTTGGGGCTAGCCCTGTTCAAATCCCTGTAGTCTACACACATCCTGACCTTACCATCTTTCTTAGGGACCGACACAATGTTGGCAACCCACGGAGGGTAACTGGTCACGGCCAAGAAACCAACATCAAATTGCTTTTGTACTTCCTCTTTTATTTTGATTGCCATATCAGGGCGTGTGCGCCTCAACTTCTGCTTCACTGGAGGACAATCTTCTCTGAGAGGCAACTTGTGTACCACAATGTCAGTGTCTAAACCAGGCATATCTTGGTAGGACCATGCAAAGACATCAACATACTCTCGAAGCATAGCAATTAAACGAGTCTTGACAGATTCTTCTAATGCGGCCCCTATTTTAACTTCTTTCCTGTCTTCTTCGGTACCCAGGTTTATCACTTCGACGACCTCTTCGTGCGGCTGAATTATCTTCTCCTCCTGTTTAAGAAGTCTGGCCAATTCTTCTAGTAGTTCGCAATCTTCTTCACCTTCCTCATCGGCTTGATAAATTGGATTGTCAAAGTCATACTCAGCCATAACAGGGTCGTCATTGATAAGATCCGGTGATGAGCACCTGCATGAATGGTGATTCATGCAAGGCTTTAGAAAGAGTTTGAGAAAATGAGAAACATTTCCATTTTAAAACTTTTCTTTCTTTTTGAAAAACAAAAGCAAGAATGAAAGGAAAAGAACAATATGGATGAATGTGAAATGTCAACTTTATTTATGATTATGAATTGTGTTAGGAACAAAAGAACCCTTACAAAAAGCTACTATGCCCCGGGAAAGACATAGTGCTTGAATACAGAAAGGACATAAACAAATATTATTACTCTTCGAAGGAGGTGACTGAGATAAGCCTTTCAGATGTCCAATTGCTAAGTTGAGTCCCTGGAACAGCATGCCTGATCCACTTATCTAAGTCACAGTCACTATCAACTGCGTCATCCTGCACGACACTGATGTTTCCATAATCCACCACTCCCGCACTCGTGAAAGTAATCGGGCTTTGACGACCTTTAGCACTCGGTCCAGATGATGACTTCCTAGGATGGTAACCAATTCCAAACATATCTTTCTTTTCTGGCATTTCTACTGGACTGCCCTAGCCTTATCGTATCCCATATTCTACCACTTCAAGAGCTTGATTATAAGAGGCTATGGAAACCCCCTTCTTTGGTTCTTCAGAAGAAGCTGCCAATGAAGAGGCTTGTTCAGTTCTCAAGGGCTCAAAAGCCTGACATGGAGTTTCAACTATTTCGCCATCCATCTCCACATACTTGAATGAATCTAGATGACTAACAAAAATGTCTTCTTCCCCACTGACAGTTACAATTTGACCCTCCCAGATAAACTTCAGCTTTTGATGAAGTGTGGATGATACTGCTCCTGCTGAATGTATCCAAGGTCTTCCCAGCAAATAGTTGTATGCAGACTGTATATCCATTTCGTAGAATGTGGTATTGAAGATTTGTGGACCTACTTTAATTAGTAAATCCACCTCCCCAAATACTGATCTTCTCGAACCATCAAATGCTCTAACTACCAGGTCACTAGGCTTTAAAACCACTCCATCATAATCCAACTTCATCAATGCTTTCTTGGGCAGAACATTCAACGACGATCTGGTATCTACTAACACGTGAGAAAGTACTGCACCCTTACATTCTAAAGAGATATGCAGTGCCCGATTATGAGCACGCCCTTCAGATGTTAGATCCATGTCTGTAAAGCCCAATCCGTGACTGGCATTGACACTAGATACCACCGCTTCCAACTGATTTACTGAAATATCCTGAGGCACACATGCCTTGTTCAAAATATTCAAGAGAGCCTTCATGTGGGAGTCAGAACAGATTAGCAAGGACAAGATGGAAATCTTCGACGAAGTCTGCTGCAGATGATCCACAATCTTGTAATTGCTCTTTTTGATAATTCTTAGAAATTCTTCAGCTTCTTTTTCAAAGGTAGCATCTGGATCGGTCACTGGTGCGGGCTCATTGACAACCACTGGGTGTTTCCCTCTTGCCTTAGCCTGGGCTTCTGCGGTGTCTCTGGGTGGAATTACACTATTTCTTAGTGTTTCCGGCGCAAATAACCTTCCACTTCTAGTAAATCCCCCTACTCCAATGTTTTCTACTTGAGCTGGGGTCGTACTAGACGTGACCAACTCTTGCTTCTGGCCGTTACAGTATACTTTGCCACCATAATTCCAGGGAATGACTCTATCGCTCTGATATATTACTGGTCCTGCAGTGGTGATGGTTATCGGTGCCACTCTGGCCTGTGGAGGAACTTGAGACGGATCATAGAAGATGGTTACTGTAGAGACTTCACTTTCCTTTACAACCTTGTCAAACTGCAACACCCCTTCATTAATCATGCTCTAGATCCCTGCTTTCAACTGCTCACAACCATTTGTAGCTTCAGCACATCCTGGACAATCAACTCCACACCCAGGAAAAACACCCTTTTGTGACAAGCAAACTTTAACAACACTCAACGGAGTCTGCAGGTCATTGACGTCACACACCAAGTTTAAATTCTCCCCTTTATCAACTGCCCCAACCGTACCTCTGTGAGGAGGCATGGGATTCTGAATTACATTAGGAGTAGGAGCAAAGTTGTTTGCTTTAGAATCTACCAGGTCTTGGACTACATACTTCAAAGCTCTGCAATTTTTCGTGGTATGTCTGGGGGCTTCGGAATGAAATTCACATCTAGTGTTTTGATTCGTAACCCTCAGGGAGTTGCCCCGACTTTGGGGGTTGCAAAGTTCTGAGCTGAACCAACTGGAGTTGGAGGAGATTCTTCAGAAGTTGTGAATAGGACATAGGCAAAGTTTCAAACTGCCTTTATCTGGTCTTTTGGGGGTAATATGGACGAGGAGCTCTTTGTTGATACCCTTGTTGACGTTGTTGTTATGGTTGTTGGACTTGTTGTTGAACAGGTTGAGCTATTATGGTGACGGGGGCCACTTGCTGATAAAACCCTTTATTGTTTCCTCCCCTCTGCGCGTACATTGCCCCGGTCTCTCCTTCTCTTCTCTTCACGAAAGGTTTCTTGACACCAGAACTCGAAGCGCCCCCATTATGAATCTTCCCTTGCTTGATCCAACTTTCTATTCTCTCGCCAGTCAAGATGATATCTGAAAATCCACTTGAGGAACATCCAGCTAGCCTCTCCATGAAATGCCCAGGGAGCGTATCCAGGAACAAGTCTACCATTTCTCTCTCCAACAAAGGCGGTTGCACTCTAGCGGCCACTTCACGCCACCTTTGTGCGTAATCTTTGAAGCTCTCGGAGTTCTTCTGAGTCAGACTTTGAAGTTGAGTGCGACTGGGCGTCATGTCAATATTATACTGATACTGCTTGAGGAATGCTTCTCCCAATTCCTTCCAGCTTCTTACGGAGCTTCTTTCTAACTTCATATACCATTCCAAGGATCCTCCAGAGAGACTATCCTGGAAGTAGTACATCCAGAGCTTTTCATCCCTAGTATGGGCAACAATTTTCCGGTAGAATGCCTGCAAGTGAGTTTTGGGGAAGGAACTACCGTTATACTTGTCAAAAGTAGGCGGCCTGAATTTGTGAGGAATAACCACCCCGGGGACTAGGCCCATGTCAGACACATCTATCCCTAAAGTGTCTCTACACTCGAGGGCTTTGACTTTCTCAGCAAGCATCAAAAAGTCTTGAAGATTTCCTTCTCCGCCAAACCCCATGTCGTTGTTGAAAGGAGAGAACTGATCCTCCTGCCTATCTTGTACCGGAATGAAAGTTGTTGTGACCTGTTATGGAACTTGAGGTCCACCTGGGCCACTGTTGGTGTTAGGAGGAGTCCCTTGGACGTCAGGAGTGGTTACGGGGACATTATTATGAGGAGGGTTGAGCCCCTAAGTTGCATTCCTTAACTCTTGTTGCCCCCGAGCCATCCCTTGCATCATGACCATGAACTCTCCCATTCTGGTGCGAAACTCATTAAGCTCAATTTGTATAACGTCCATGACTATCCTCTGGTTGCTGCGAGTTGCGTAACGATGCGGGGTGTTCTGTCGGAGATGTCGGGCCTTGGCAGCTCTCGCAATCTTTGCCTGAAACACAAATAAGTTAAGCAACCTGTAGATAACCTGCAAAACAAAGAAAAAATGAAAATGATGTGTATGAAATGCAATGTGTTCCTTTTATTCCCAAGGCTTCATTTACTTTCCCATTCTGGTGTTGAGAAAATATCCCTTGCAAGAAAATCCTGTGTGACATTCGAATTTGAAGTGGTGGCATTTACTTTGTGTCCGTGCAACAGATATAACCAGAGACTTCAAGTAAATCAGAAGGCAATTGGAATAACAAAGATCCTTACAAGGTACCAATTCAATATGTCAAAAAAGTACATCAAGAGAGAGGGTATTCCCACAACAAGCCTGTGGGTAATCCAAGTTATATGCACATACAACTAAAGCTTAGGAAAGTCTACATCCTGTAATTTCCAACTGAGGCGCTTGACATTATGCAACATCTGAGCTATATCTAGATGTGTAGGCTCCTGCACGAGCTTCTGAATTAGGATATCCCTAAGGTCAAAGGAGGCATGCAATTCCTCAATTTGTTGTAGGAACACCTTTTCACTTTCTTGGCTTGTAATGGAATCATTCTTGCCTCTCTTAACATCAACTTTCAATTTCAAATCTTCTATTTCTTTCTGAGCTTCCTTTACTGCTTGTTGGCTTTCTGCTAGACTTTGGAGACGACTCCTCTCTTGATGATAAGCCTTCTTAAGGAGCTTTCTCTGTCCATCCAAAGAATCCTGAAGACTCTTGATTTCCAGCTTATGCTTGACTTCCAGCTCTTTCTGCTTCCTCAAATTGTCCTCCCATTTTTCTTGCCATAAGGTGACAACCTCATTAGCTTCATTCAAATCTTTCCTCTCCTTCTGACGTTGGGCCTCCTTATGAGTTTCAGCTAATCCCCTTTTCTTGAAGTAGAGCTCTCTCTCCTGAAAGTCTTGCTGCTTGATCCTAACCATCTCTTCAGCTTTGTGAGCTCTTTCCTCCAACTTTTGATTCTGCATCTTCAGTTTCTGACATGAATTGTAAGCTTCTTGATTTTCCAACCTGAGCCGTTGAACCAAGGCTTCCAACTTTTGATAATCTTGAAGAGGCACTGAAGTTGTGGGTGCTACCTCCTTGGGGTAGAGAGGTGTTTCTCTAGAAAATAGGAGCAACTGGGTCTTCACACGATCCTCCAACCAGCTGGCGAAAGGATCATAAGTGTTGGGATCTACTCTCCCAAAGTCTTTCTTTCCTTTCATCACTCTAACTTCCCAAGCTTGGGATGCTAGTATGCTCATCTTGAAATTTCCTTCTGCTGGAAAGTATAAAGACTCATTTGTATCTTCAATCAAAGGTACATCTCTTAAAGGATAGCCAAATTGTTTCCTGGATAAGATAAGATTGTAGCTGATCCCACCTTTCCTTCCTGTCAAGGGAATACTTGAGAAACTACCACAACTGACTAGTATTTCTTTGCCCACCAGGTCTCTATTGCATCCCCAAGCAATGTCAGCTGAGGTTAAGCCCATTAATCTTTTGGACCACTTCCAAGACTGTTTCAAATCCTGAAAAGGTCCTGATTTAGGGAGTTACCTTACAAATCATTCAGCAAATAGGGGAGCACAACAATTTACATGTCCCTTCCTCTGTTCATTCCTATGGTGAACTCCATAGTAGAAGTCACCTAGCAAAGTGGGTATTGGATTTCTATTGACAAAGATGGTAATGGCCTCCATACTAATCAACCCTTTCTCTCCTGGAAATAAATTGATTCCATACACTATCATGGCTAACAATGCTTTGAAGTCTGCCCATTTCTTTCCCAATGCCATGATATGTGCCTCTGTGACAAGAAAATCCAAAGGGATCCCCTTACTTTGGCCAACTTCTAATCCCATCTTGAGTCTGAGCATACTCAAATGACAGGCAGCAATGATAATCTCATGAGGAGGGGTCCTCTCTGAAGCATAATAAGGCATACCTTCTTTAATAGGAATATTCCGCATGCTAGAAATCTCCTCTAATGTAGGTGCCAAGATATAATCAGGGAAAACAAAGACCCTCAGCTGTGGATCATAGAACTGCAATAAAGAATGCAAGCTATCCCTCTGCTCAACCGTGGGCTTGCTCACATAATCCAGGATCTTGCCAAACTCTTTCCTGAAATCATCAAGGACTTTGTCACCCATCAAGATAATCAATCCCTGAATACTCTCTGTCTCCGGTTGTGGGAAAGTATAATGGACATTTCTTTTCCTTGGAATCTCCATGTTGAAGCAGCAAATATGACCAGAAAATAGGAGATAATGAACCCTGAGAATAAAAAAGAACACAAATGATTAATGATGTTATGATGTTATGCAAGGCAAGGCATGTGATTTGTGATGTGTCTGTGTAGTGAATCAAGTGATCAAGTGTATGTGCAAGGCCACAACATCATCACAAGTATCTCTGATCAGGAGTTCATGACTTCAAAATCCATAATTAATAGAACAAGATCATATCACTGAAGTATACTGGCATACATGGGTATGTTGAAGTTTAGGGTTCCTGCAAACCTGTAAACCCCTCCCAATCTCACAGGTGTGCTACTCGGGTCAACATCACGGACTTTCAAATCCGAATAGCGATAATACGTTCACCATTTTCGAGAATTGGCTCATGACCAAATCAGGGAATCGGTTTGGCATTATATACTACTCAGGGAGGTCTCAACTGAGTCCAAGGAAACAAGCATCCCTCATAAGTCCTCAGCTTCAAGCACTGAACCGAGAAACAATATTACATTCATCCCGAAGGTTATAATACTATCGTCATACAAATAGTTTGCCTTAACTGGATTCCTATGAGAGAACCAGGCCATCTTATGTGAGTTCCCAGTGGGTCCTCGGATGTGAGTGGGTTTACCAACAAATGTGGTCTACCACTGTCATCACTGGAGAGGGATGTTTCCACAAAGGTTCTCCATGATCGGTCCCCATGATCGCAAGTCAAGGTGTGGAACTCACTACTACCAACATAGCAAGATGCCATGAAGCCAAAGTGACTGTCCACTCTAAGTCCCAGGGTGCACTCGAGCCCTGGTTACGAGCTCATCTCACAGTAACAAACCCATCCCACAGAAAAAATGAAACCAACACAGTCCAACATATGATGCATGTGAAAATAAATACTGAAAGCAGTAAATAAAGCTGTAAAGTAAACTGTAAACGAAAACAGTAAATAAACACAACAACACACACATATAAACACCCAAAGAAGCAAAAACAAACAGGCGCTAGGATTGACTCTACAAGGGAAACCAGAGATTCTGGGTTCGGTCCCCAGCAGAGTCGCCAGCTGTCGCTCCCGGGATTTTCATCCTAGTACAAACGCGAAAGTGGCGCGGAAAAGGTAGAGTCGCCAACCAGGCATTTTTATCCAGAAGGAACGGGAAAGTTAATGCTGCACAAAACTGAGGAAGAAGGAAAGGACAAGGTCCTGCGAACCAAAGATTTGGGTTCGGGAGTCGGTTATGAACTGGGAAGGTATTAACACCCCAATCCGTCCGCCGTACCCAAAGGGATCCACGCTTGCTTGTTTGTTTCAAAGGGTGAGAAATAAAGTGCTGCTGAACAAAGAAATGCTACTGGAACTGGAACTGAAATGAGAAAGGAGTTGAAAAAGAACAAAAACAAAGAATGGGGAAAATGTAGGAAAAATAAAGAATGTGCTCGAACGGGCCCTACCCCGCTGCCTACGTACCTCATCGGGATAATGAGGATCAGAGTCGACGTAGTTCGCCTAACTAAGGCGGGAACTATCTGTTTGTGTTTTTTATGGTTGGAACTGCGTATGTCTATGCTCAGGTGTTGCAGGCTCGTCTGGTACGAGTGCGTTTACCGTCTTGCATGCGAGACAGGTCGTCGCGAGTTCGCGTTAAGAGTGAGTGAGATGAGAAGAGAATTCCCGTAGGAAAGTCGCTTATTGTTTGTTTTTGCTTTTTAAGAGTTTTGTGTGAATTTGACACAAGGAAGTGAATTCAAACTCTTTTCCATGGAATGTGTACTTGCTACTACGTTCCAAGATGGAATAATAGAACAAGCACACCAAGCAAGGAGAATTTATTCAAGACTTGTTTCCTAGGATTAGGGTTTAAGTTCACTAGCTTGTTGAACTTCATTAAGTGTTTTTGTTGTTTTTGTGAAGAAGTATCTTTTAGATTTTTCTTTGTGAAACAACCCCTTGATGATACTTGTACATCATGCTAGACAAGCTTACACCACTCTAAGATGGAATGAATGCAAGTGCCCCATGGAATAAGGCTATACACAAGGGATCATTTCATACATTTATTAAAAATTTTGGATTTTGTTTGAAGATGAGAAAGAAGACTCAAATCGGAAAAGGACAAAACTATGGGAGACTAAGACACAACTCTAAGTTATTCATTGAAATGGTGGTCCTAAGGGTGAGTGAGGCTTTTCTAATCCTAAAGGACAAAAGGAAAAGAGAGAAGAAAAAGGATGCAACTTACTTCCTAAGGAAGATAAGTTGGTCCTAACAATGGGAAATCCTACCAATCACAAGTATGGAAATAAAAGGATGAATTAAATGCATAAAGAAATGCATAAAACTAAAAAGGATAAAGTGTAAGGAAACATACCTTTCCCTCCCTACAAAACAAAGGTTAGTGTGCTTTTTTATTTAAAATATTAAAGCAAACATACACTAATTAAATCCTAATGACTCTAAGACTCAATCTAAAATCTATTTTAATTCTAGAGAACTAAAAATATGCTAAGACAAAAAATACAGCACCTATTACATCCCCTAATACGCAAACAGCTATGAAAACAATGCATAACACAAAACCACTTTTTACAGCCAACATGCAGCATGAAAAGGTAGGTGTAAAAAGTCAAATACAACATGTAAACAAAACAAACAACATGTATTTTACAGCACCTATATGCAAAGTCAGCTATGAAATGCAAAATACAGATTTGGTTATTTTCATTTTTTAATGCACAAACTCAATGAAATATGCACCAACTTCATCATGAACATGCATTTGAACATGTATCAAGATACATAAATGAAAGAACATGAACATGTTTGAGGGATTATGCAAGAATGCATCACATGGTTGATTATGCAACAAGTATGCAAAATGTGGCACATGAATATGGCATATGGACATGATGATCATTGATTATGAACATGCAATATGATGGATCAACAAGAATGCCAAACTCAATGCAAAATTCAGAATCGAAATGATGTAAATGCTATGATCAAACATGTAATCAAATGAAACCAAATGCACATACATACATGATTATGTGAAATGCAACATATCTTGATACAATGAAATGCAAAATGATTTAATGCAATGCGAAAGATGTAAAAACAGAATGCAACATGATTATTCACATGCCAAATGATGCATAAACATAGCAACAAAGTGCAAGAACCCAAGCTATACACAAAGGAACACATAAATGCATAATACACAACATGAACGGAAACGCGTTGAAACGACTCGAAATGGGGGAATGAGATGTCGAAACTAACCTAGAAAATTCCCTAAAATCAATACCTAAACATGTATGAACATTAAAGGCACTAGAAACCAAGACTAAGCTATCAAATAAGCAAAGATTCCAAAAATTAACAACGTTAAACGGTTAACCAAATGGTTAACCGGTTAACGGACCTAAGACTGCACTGATTTGTGGCTAAAACGCACGCGTTAACCGGTTAACCAAATGGTTAACCGGTTAACACTGAACCAGAATGTGAAAAAAGTTAAGAAATAAGTGATTTTGGCCACAAACTCACTTCTAATGATCCCTTACACACCTAGGAACATGCTAACACAAATTTATACTCAATTAGGGCTTATTTACACATGTTAGATTCTATAACTATCTACACCTTAACTTCTAATCCATTAAAGATCACAAATCGCAAGCAATACATAACAGGAACGAAATCGATCACAAGCAATACAAAAAGCAATTAAAGAACGCCAAAATGGAAAGATGAAGAGAATAACTTAAAGGAGAAGCGATTTAGATCACCAACCTACGAAACGGAGAAGTGCTTCGGTGGATGTTGCAAGAATCAGAGCTTGATCGAAGAGAAAACCAAGAAAACCGTGAATCCACAAAATAAATGTGTTCTTGATGCTTGAACCTTCGTGCACTTCCGATAAGCCGAAATCTTCACCAAAATCAGTAGCTTCTTCTTCCACAATTCACAAATCAATGGAGGTTGGTGGCTAAGCTTTAAGATCTTCAAGTTTCAATGTGAAACTTGAAGAGCTTCTTCAAAAAGCTTTGGTGAAAAGGAAAAATGGAGGAAAAGTGAGAGAGAAAAAGTGATTGTGAGGGAGTGAAAAATTTGGAAACTTAGGAACCTTTTGCAATGAAGTGATTATTGATTATATTGGAGCTAGGTTTGGGAATGGAGTTAGGTCTAAGAATGTAGTTAGGTTAGTAGGTAGTTAGGGCTAGGGTTGGAGAAGGAATATTCCTTGGAACACTCTAGAAGATGGTAGAACATGGTAGAAACATCCAAGGGAAATGGAGTGGAATTGAAGTGGAAAAACAAGAGGGAAAGAATGAAATGAAGTGTGGAAAGAAAGTGGAAGGAAAAATGGAGGGAAATGTGAAATCAACCACTTTTCAAATGATTTTTTCTTTGATATTTTATGATTCCTCCATCATTTCTTGACCAAATTTGAACCATAGGATCCTTATAACCCTATTTTCATGATTTTGATCTCAAAAGTCAGGAGTCGACCCTTTTTTACCTAGCTCGGTCGCCTTTTCTCCTATTCTTCGCTTTTTAGTCATCTGACCAATTGAACCTCTTCCGAAATGATTTTGTGGATGGAATTTGAACCCTAGGCACTTGGCATCATATACAAGATAAATGAATCCACTTTGAATCAAAACTTCATGCAGAAGCCCAATATAAGTAAAACCCTAATTTGGCCTTTTTCATCAAGAAATGTTGCACTGCTTGCGTCCTTTGATCAAATCAAATCTTTCCATGGCTCGTGGCTTCAAGTGAAGACTTGTAGGATATTGTGAACCCTTCGGATTGTTTCAGGACTAGTGAGGCTTTGGGCTTGTTGATTACAAAATACGTCTGGATCGTCCAATTGGATGCAGGCTGTTTTGTTGATGGCGTTGTATCGCTCGGTTGCATCATTCGTGATCCTACAAACAATATTTTTATGGCAGCTACCCAAAGACTTTCAAGTCTAGCAGATCCTCTTACGTCGAAAGTTCTGGGCATACAAAGAGCGTTGCAGTTAGCCACTGCAACGAAGCTTAAACGTGTGATTTTGCAGTCGGATGCGAAACAGGCGGTAGAATGCATCAATGGCTGTCTTGTTCTTGCTAGTATTAGACATATTGTGGGTGATTGTATTTGTCTGTTGAACAAGTTTGATAGCTTTATAGTAATGTTTATTCCTAGAGATTGTAATGAGGATGCTCATCAAATGGTTGGTCTTGATAGAAATAAAGGTTATAGAACCTGGTTTGGTCATATACCGACAACCATCAATCATCCTTGTATCTTAAATTCTATTATTAGTTAATGAATCTATCTTTTCATCAAAAAAAATTATGGTACTCATTTATAAACTTAGATCCTTGTCCCATATGAATTCCACTTGTTGTGAAATATATTTCAAACCATAATATGATGTCCTAGACAAAGAATAATGACATTCAATACTAAACAATTTAAATAAATAAATAAATAAATATATATATATATATATATATATATATATATATATATATATATATATATATATATATATATATATATATATATATATATATATATATCAAACCACCAACTATAAGTATATACAAATAAAAAAATAATTGCAAGTGAGTGAAAAGAATAACTCAACAAGTTCATAAGAACCCTTTCTAATTTCTACTCATTTGTGACATGTTTCCCCTCTTCCCAATATTTAAATCATTCAATTCCAAAATATTTAAAAGTATTTATGAATCCTCTAATATCTTCTAATTCTTAAAATTAAAAATCCTTAGGAACCTTTTAAATTTCTCTCTATAGAAAACAAATAACACCTGCAAAAATGATATAAAATGCCTAAATATACTTTAGACTTCAAGGTCTCACACCTTGCGCACAATCCACATGCCTCGCACTCGAGGCATTAGCAAATCTACATATAAACAATATTCTTCAACATTTGAGATTTTAAAGCATACAACACTTTGTCATACTTTGATGAGTGTTTAACATTTCTACTAGGTCCTACTAATGTTTGTTCCAAAGCTTTATTAATTAATACCTTTAAAAAATAAAAGCTACAATATTTTCATGGATAATTAAATAATAACTAAATCACTTATCAACACTAACCTTAATTTTCTTGTGAACAAACATTTACCTAAAACTTTATTAAATACAATATCAACCACAAAAGTTTATACTTAATATAAATTATTCACTTTTTCTAATGTTAGGTAAGAATTTTTGTAAAGATCAATGGATTAAATCAAAAGAATACAAGGGATATTCTAACTCTTATAAAAAGAGAGGAAAAGTTCCCAACCAACAACACACCTAGAACTAATTATGATTAACACTAAAGTCTAAAAAAGAAGGGTTGGAATAAGGAATTTCACCTAAACATCTCCATTTCCACAACAAGATTTTGATGTTCCAACTAATATTGTTTACACTACTCTTACAAAAATTAAACACATAATTGTTGCGTTCCCTCCATAAGACCCAAATCGTTGTCAACCAAGAAACTTCCAATAAAATAGACTATGTATTCCTTCTACTCCAATTTAAGAAAAAAGAAGTAATATCCCCTTGAAACATAGCACTACTTTTAGTCCACACTCTAATATTCTGCCACACCTTTGATGCTAAAGAACAAGTGAATAACAGGTGCTCTAAATCTTCTTCCTCCAACTGACAAAGCCCACAAAGACCTTAAGCATTTATTCCCCTTCTTCTCAAAGCCATTTTAGTTGGAATTCTTTTCCATAAAACTTTCCACCCAAAAAGTTTGATTCGCGCCAGAATTTTAACCTTCCAAAGTCTTTGAAAAGCCAGATAATGCTCCTGATGAAAATTGATATCCGATCCGACCGTAACTGGTGTCAAAAGATCATACATTGTCTTGACCGAGAAAATATCAAACCTTTCTGAATTCCATAAAATCTTATCTGAATTACTATCCGCTGCATTGAAAGAATCAATAAGGGAAACAAACGCATCACAGTTTGGAAGCCCCATGTTGATCAAATGATCCTGCTGAAGACAATCAGCCCACTCCCACCTGCCATCATTCACCGCTTCCAACTCCCTAATCATAGAAATTTTGTGCTCACTGGCCTGAAACAAAGCAAGAAACAGGTCTGCTAACGGTCTAAAACCCGACCAATTAGCAAGCCAGAAAGGTGTGGTTCTGCCATCGCCCGAAAAGAAACAAATCAAATCCCTGAAAAAACAACCAGATTCAGCAAGAAAATTACCTAATTTTAGAATATCATTCCACCAGATTGAGTGAACGTTATTCACCGGAGCATCGTCCCTAAGGACCAAGCTCTCCATGTTACTGTATCGAGCTTTCAACAAAGACTTCCAAAAACCATGATTTTCAGAAACTATCTTCCACTTCCATTTCGACAACAACGCGAGATTAAACTCATTGATGCTTTTAATTCCCAATCCTCCTTTCACTTTACTATGACATACCGTATTCAAATTGAGCCAATTGATCTTCCTTTCTCCATCTTTAGCTCCCCAAAGAAAATCTCTTCTGATACTGTCAATTTTGTTCCAAACCACTGCTGGTGCTTTATAAAAGGAAAATGTGAAAATTGGTAAATTAGTTAAAATGGAATTAATCAACATGATTCTTCATGCCATATTCAGATATCTATTATGCCAAGTATTTAATTTGATTTTGAATTTCTCCATAATATGATTACATGAAGACACCATTCTTGGATTCGCTCCAATAATGATACCTAAGAAAGAGAAATGGAAAGTCTCAATTTCGCATCCTAAGAAAGACGCAGCAACAACCATAAAGTGGGGAGATAGATTCAATCAAATGAGTCTACTTTTTCCATAGTTAATCCTCAGACCAAACACGAGTTTGAAGCCTCTCAAAATTCCTTTGATACTCCATAAGTTATTCCACCCTCCTTCTCCTACTAGCAACATATTGTTTGCGATGTTGGCATGTAGTACCAGTACCAGTTAATTACTATGCAAAATGCAGACACTAAATGAAGATAAAGAAGTATGGACCAACCTACTATTATACTATAGAATAGACAAGGTGGGTATAGTAGGTACCTGTAATACCTCAAAATTTGCCTTCATTAGTTATTACCATCTATTTGGCTCTTCGCTTCGCATTTCATCTGCATTTCTCACTACGTCATTAACATCACAATCATGCATTTCATAGTTCCTAAAGCATGAGATCAAAGTACTCTCTAGTGATTTGAAGTTCTTACACTCAGGTTGAGGGAAAGGTTTAGGCTCCCAACATTATGAGCATCCTCTTATCAAAGTTCATTGAGATCAAGGTTTCTTGAGAGCATCAGGTGATCGAGGGTTCATCATAGTTTTATTTAAGATTGATAGTGAACTAGATTTTTTGGTTGGTTGGCAACATCTCGAGTTACTTCCTTCATCAGGGTGCATTTCAAGAAAGGTTAAGGGTTTCTTATCCATGATTAAGCTTGTGGACGTTTCGTTAATTGAGGATTATATCATCACATTCAATGGTTCTCCTAAGGCATGTGACCAAGGCACATCCTTAGGGTTTGAGTTTCCTATTGTATTACGCTCAAGGTTGATACCAAGGGTGAATTTCTACTGTCGTGATCATTTTCTCAAGATACAAGTTGTCATGGATACTAGAGCGTCCATAAAGGTCGAGATTTGATATGGTATGACGAAGGTTTGCTTAGACATGCTTGTTGCTTTGGTTACATGTTCATCTTCAAAGTTTCCTTAGGGCGTTCGTTTTAAAATCATTGGTCATCCAGTTAGTGAATTGCAAGGCACATATCGTGACAAGAGATACGAAGGATTGCTGTGAGGTTTGCTTGGTTAATTGATAGAGGGGGCCAAGGTCATTTGGCGTTAAAATTTAAGTGAATTTGTTCCTATTGGAAATTAATTTGGATTCATGACCTCAAAAGAGGTTAAAGGTTGTTCGGCATGCAAAGTTCAAGATCCATTTTCAAGTTACAATAATCCAAGTTCATTCAAGTTCATCCTTTTCTTTATGAAGTTACTACATTATCCAAGTTCCATCAAAATCAAGGGATTCTTTCAAAGATTGCAAATTTTAGATATTTCCAAAGGCCAATTTTATCCAAATGTCTTCACTCAAATTATAAAAAAATGCATTACAAGAAGTTACATTACAGGAACATCATTCACAAGGTTCCATAAAGAAAATATATAATAAAAAAAAAAAAAATATATATATATATATATATATATATATAATAATAATAATAATAATAATAATAGAAAGATAATGGAAATGCATTGGATGTAAGCTGACTTTTGGTCAACTGTTGACCTTTGGGTCAAACAATTGACCGATGCCAACTAGATTTTCAGAATTTCACACTAGTGGACCTCTCTTCATATCTAACCCATCACAGTTTTGCAACTTCTCAATAGCTTCATATTGTCTCCCTACCAAAGGTACCATTACCCAAATAATTGTGCAATCAACAACCATCCTTGTATTCACATCAAAATAAACTTACAAACAATACAGATAGCTACATAATGTTTAATTACATGCTAAAGTTCTAGATCAAGTCTAAAGATCAAGAAAGAAAAAGAAAGAGAAATATAAAGAGGAAAAATCATGTTGTTGAGAGTTATGTCTTGCTACCAATGTGTGTAGGCTGATTGTACACCAAGGGCTGAGCAATGTCACCACCCGAACTCGCAATCTTCTTTCCAATAAAAAGACAATCCTGAACTATATCTCTTCAATATCCATCACCAATTCCGCAAATCCTTCATCGTCCTCTCTTCAACTTCAATTGAATTCCTCCGCCAATAACACCATTTTATCAGATTTCCAACAACCTGCAATAACGAAATCCCAAATTGAGTGAAAACTAAAGAGAAAAGTGAAGAGCAAGAGGAAATTTCAAACTGAAAACAGTTACAAAAATGCACAACCTGCTAACAGAAAAATCAACTAACAGTTTCCTTAACAGAATTTCACCAAAAAAATCAATAGAAGAATGCATAACAGAATTCAGATTTCTAGCCACTTTTGTTTACCCCTAACCAACTTCCAACAATAAAACAGAAATCAATTCAAAAGCAAAAGATATAACAACCATAACAGAAATTCCAATTGAATTGATAACTGAATTTACCTGAGGGAAGGTTCCAGAATCTGATTCATTCCTATAAATCAGAACAATCTCACTCCATTTTGATTCTTCTTCCACAATTTCCCAAACACTTCATTTCATTTCTCTCAGCCTCTTCCAATCTTCATCTACTTCTCCTTCAACATTCTCTTCCATTATTCACCATTTTTCTCTTCCACTCTTCACCATTTTCTTCTTAAATCTTCTTCTGTTTTCCATAATCCTTCATTCCATCTCCTTCAACCATTTCCTTTTCTTCATTTCTCATTCACAACTTCTGAATTTTCTTCACAGCTTCTCAAACTTTCTCTCAACTTCTTCACAAATCCCAATCAATCCCTCAATCTTCACCATCACCTTCATCAATATGTATCAATCTTCTCCCCTTCATCATCATCAACCTGTGATCAATAAAAAAAAACCTCATCAATTCCTGCAATAGATACAACAAAAAACCTGCAAAAAGAGTCACAAATTAAACTTGTTTTCATGACCTTCTCATGTTCATCGTCACTCACCAGGAATCTGCAGATTCAAAATGCACAAAAACAACTCAGATTCGTAGCAAAAGAAGAAGAAGAGGGATATCACAATTACAACTCTCAGATCAGAGAAGACATTATACGACGGTAAATCGAGATTTCTTAACTCTGCGCCGTCTTCTTCTCGTGAATATCTCTGTTTGCTTCGACATTGTTGATGGGTTGTAGTTTCTTCTACTCTTTCTCGATCATGAGTCGTAGCATAAATTCATTCCAAGCGATGGAGTGGTGAGTTGGCCATAGAAGGGTTGACGGAGGCTCAATAATACTCAGTCGATGTCGGTTTGAGTCTGCGGCACGGAGGAACAAGGACTTCATCCATTAATGTTTGGGAAGGATCAGAGGCAGTCGAATTGATGCGACGGAAAGGGATTCGCACGACTTCAGGTTGAACGCCTTTCGGTGAAGTAGATATAAGAAGATCAACACAGATACAAAAGGAAGAAAAGGAAACTGCCAAATCACAGCAAAAAGAAGAACGAAGAATCAAATTCATACCTGGACCAACTCTCGCTTGCCATTGTCTATGAGGTACATGAATCTTGACTTTATGGTGCTTTTCTTGTGCTTCTGTTTGGTATGACCTCCGATCCGGGCTTGCGATTGAGTTTAGGAGAAGGCTGATTGCGGATTTGAGAGGAGGAGTGAAGTTTCGTTTGAGAGGATTGAGAGGAGGATGCCCTCCGCTGGCGGCGGCTTGGTCAAGGAGGAAGAATGCGTGAGAGAGAGAGATATATGTTAAAATCTGGTTTTATTTGTTTTGTATTTAAGTTAATTTGATTGTTAATTGATTTTGATTATGGATTAAAAGAATATTTAAATTCATAAAGATTCATAAAAAGCCATTTAATTGTATCGTTTCAATATTCCAAAAGATAGGATTAGGATAAGATTGCAATTCCCCAGCCACACTGGCGGTGACACTTGTCACCGTCCGGTAGGTTTCTTGTGCGGCCATTCGTGTAGGCGTGATCCACCATAGCTTTCATGCTCCAGCGCTTGTGGATCGTTGGATTAGGATACCCATAGGAGAAGACTGAATCGTACGACCCTGATTTAGTCAACAAATTGACTGCTTCCCATGCTATACACCCTCTTCAGCCAGCGTAGTGGGCCTTGCCCGTTTGCTATCAACACCCTCATTTTTAAGCCCATCAAGAAAACAACTATAAGAAGATGATGTCTGCACCCTCTCCAATTTCCTGCGCATGAACCCCCATTTCATTTCTTTTTAGAATTAATTTTAGTTTACTATAGTTTAGAGAATAATCAATAAAAAATAGAAAAATTCACAATAAAATTCTACAAAAAATCAAGTAGCTTGTTAATTCTTTTTAGAAATTTTTGGCATTTTATTTTTCTGAATTTGGTTATTTTTCGATTTAATTCTGATTTTTCATGTAATTAGCTTCTATTGAATTCCCTTTAACTATACATGATTTTGTTCATTTTATTTTTTAACCTTCCAATAGGATTTTTGACCCATTCTTTTTGCCATAGTTAGAGGACTCATAATAGGACCTAGAATAATTTTGGTAGATTGTTTAGGCCATTTTATCCCCTATTTTAGTAGCTTAATCCATGAAAAATAATGGTTAATCATTAGGTAGAATTAAGTGATTTTTAGACATAGTTAACTTCTGATTTTTTAGGATATTTTTTAACACAATATTATAGGTAGTTTTAGGATCCTATAGGATTAATCCCATAAAATTCAATTAGTTTAGGCTAGAATATTAGGATTTCATTAAGAGCTAGTTTAATTAGATTTTATCTTAGGATTTAATAATGATTAGTTTAATTTAAATTCTGATTTTTAGAATGATAATATTGAATAGTTCCCTTAGTTTTAGGACATAGGCTTAGAATTTATAATAAATGAACTTAGAATAAATTTAGGCTTACTTTTTGGTTTTATACCTTTAAATGTTTTGTTTTGAATTCATTCCTTATTCCATTTTAATGCCTTGTTATATTGTTTGAAAATTTCACTTGAATAGGCTTCCCTCTTGCTTTAGAATCAACTTACCTTCCTTAGGAAGTAAGTTGAATTCTAGTAGTTTCTAGTTCCTTCTTTCATTAGGTTTAGAATACCTCATTAACCATAGGATCACTTGTAAATAAATAAACAAAATTAGGGTTGTGTCTTAGTCCCCTTAGATTTTGTCCTTTTGCAATTTGAGTCCTTCTTTCTCATCTTCAAACAAAATCCAAAAACACTTAACAAATAAATGAAAGGATCCCTTGTGTATAGCCTTATTCCATGAGGCACTTGCACTCATTCCATCTTGGAGTGGTGTAAGCTTGTCTATCATGATGTACAAGTCTCATCAAGGGGTTGTTTCATAAAACAAACAAATTCAAAACACTTCTCATAAAAGACAAAAACAAATAATAAGCGACTATCCTGCGGGAACTTCTCTTTCTCATCTCATTCATTCTGAACGCGAACTCGCGACGACTTGTCTTTCATGCAAGACGGTAAACGCACTCGTACCAGACGAGCCTGCAACACCTGAGCATAGACATACGCAGTTCCAACCATAAAAAACACAAACAAATAGTTCTCGCCTTAGTTAGGCGAACTACGTCGACTCTGATCCTCATTTTCCCAATGAGGTACGTAGGCAGCGGGGTAGGGCCCGTTCGAGCACATTCTTTATTTTCCCTACATTTTCCCCATTCTTTATTTTTGTTCTCTTTTCTAGTTCCATTTTTCATTTTCATTCCCATTCCAGTTCCAGCAGCAGTTTTGTTCAGCAACAGTTATATTTTTCTCACCCTTTGAAACAAACAAGCAAGCATGGATCCCGTCGGGTACGGCGGACGATTTTGGGTGCTAATACCTTCCCAGGTCGTAACCGACTCCCGAACCCAGATCTTTGGTTCGCAGGACCTTGTCCTTTCCTTCTTCCTCAGGTTTGTGCAACATTACCTTTCCCGTTCCTTCGGGATAAAAATGCTTGGCTGGCGACTCTACCTTTTCCGCGCCACTTTCGCGTTTGTACTAGGATGAAAATCCCGGGAGCGACAGTACCACTGGCATTCTGGCAGAGTCAAAAACTACAATCAAACCCTTTAAAAATTCAGTACGATTATGGACAGTGATACTAGTACATTTCATGCCTTAAAATCCCACTGAACAAGAATCTTGTTGTGAGAATAGTTTTAAATGAGTGTCTCAGAATAAAAAGGTTTGTGTTAGGTTAAACAGTTTTAAGAGTAATTATGGTTAGACAAATATTAATGTTAATATTTGAACTTGAAACACATGCTAAAGATTTCTTTAAATATAAATGTTTGTTTTTTTATAAGCAAGTGATATATTATAATCAAATACAAAAAAAATACTCCATTTGATTACAAAAAGTGAGGGTATAGAGTATGCTTGCCAACACACAAAAATATTATAAATCAAATTGCATTAAGAAATGCTTGTCTTTAAAGTTGTCTATTATAAACTTTTTAAAATTTTATGTTATTTTTTCAATGCAAACAATTTTCTTTTGTTTTTTTAATACAAATTTTTAGAATGCAAATTAGCAACATTGTTACAACTTAAGTCATTATATATGTTAAGTAATGGAAGCATAGTAGATCGGTAAGGAATGATGGAGAGTTATTATTGTGGTCCTGAGCTATTGATGTAGCGCAGAAGGAGTAGATTTGTAAGGTTAACATTAAAACGTTCAAGTTATTATTATAGTGAAAAGTTATGTATGAATGAAAATGAATTTGAATACTTGAGAAATAATATGCTTTCTTTATTTAATAGGATAAACGATTATCAACTAAAAGTGTGGGTCACGGTCCGCCGTTGAATGATTTAGACAGCTAACAAAGTTCTCTCGTGTGGAATTGTCTACTCCAAAAGGTAAAGAAGACTACGAGTTATGTATTTCATCCCTCTTACTCTGTTATTAGGTCTTTTCCTTCTAGGCCTTTGTCCTTTTGTAATACATGTGTTTGCCCGACCTCTAGATCTGGATATGAGAAGGCATTTGATAGGACTTAATCTTCATTGGGAATAGATGCATTAAATGTCTTTCTTGTAATAGATAATGTATCACTACGAATAATTGACGAGTATCCCTACACTAGTTAGTGATTACACTTCCTCTTCCTTAGAGTACTTAAGTGCTCCAAACAATTTTCGAGATCCTAATTGTTGGTGGTGCATAGTGAATCATATGATCCTTAGTGAATGAATATAGTATAAAGGGCTTTTGAAGAGATGTTTTGGCTTTTTCTACCATTAGTGGTCTGCAAGATAGTCGTATATACTTCCTTCTTTATTTTTTCAAGAGCTTATTTGCCCTAGCATTTGATGAAGTCTATATAATCTTATTTGTTGGTACATGTCATGCGTTTTTGATTGACTGATCTTATTCAAGATAAAGTTCACCATTTTTCTTTTACTTATACTCCTTTTTTCTAGGTTTTTCAGAATAATGAACATTTGATCTCTCATCTTCTTCCTTGGGAGGTTTCTCGTGTAGTTTTTGTGGATCTAAGTGCTTGCAGTTACAAATGGTAAACTTTATGAATAACAAAGATACAAGTCAACTAGTAGCTACTTATTTTTGATGATAACAACACATAAAGTCAAGCAACATTTGAATATACCATAAACGGTTAAAGATGCATAAGATGGTGGATCAAGATATCCTCCCGAATCAAGATAGACATCTATTTCAAGTTAAAAACTATAGTCCAAGAAATTTGAAGTGAAGACTTGGGTTTCAAGAATCACTAGTGGTTTAACCTTTCAAACGCTTAGATGGTGGTAATCAATACGAAGATATCTCAATCCTCATTAAGAAGAATTAAGGCTCTCGTAAG